>PVKH010002275.1:0-27639 GCA_004027955.1 Chaetophractus vellerosus
GGGCAGAGCCACCATGGGCAGAGCAAAAAGCTGCCACAGGAAGGGCAAAGCCGCCGCAGGCAGGGCAAAGCCGCCACAGGCAGAGCAAGTCACCCACGAACAGAGCAGAGCCACCCATGAGCAGAGCAGAGCTGCCTGCGAGCAGGGCAAGCTGCCTGTGTAGTGAGCTGACTCGGTATGTTGCCGCAATGGGGGGAGACAAAGCTGACACAGAAAAATGCAAAATATGAACACAGCAAGAAGAAGCAGATGGGGGGGATATGTAACAACAAAAAAAATAGACACCAGATTAATATACCTGAAATTCTCCATTTTTTTCTATTAAAAGTAGAATCCAAGTGGTGAGAAATAGCATTCTCTTTTAATTTTCTCTCAAAGTTCAAAATGGACTAATGAGTTCTTTAACTTTCAAGTAAATAAGTTTCACTGTTCACATCTCACCTAAGCACTTTCTCTCTAGTATGAATACATTGATTTCCCAGCACCCATGGAACCACCCTTTAATATCATTTAGCACAGTCATCATTTCATATTTATTGTTGTGAATATTTGATTACTATCTAGCCCTATCACTACATTGACACTGTAAATTTTCTTAAGACATAATTCAGTCTGATTGTCCACACAATTTTATCCCCAGGACATAATAAGAACTGGAACATATAGTTTACTCAGAAAATATTTTTTATTGAATATTGAGTCAAGTAATAGTGTATAGCAATTTTAAGCAGTAATGTGCAGCTTTGTATTTACTGTCTGTTAGATAAGTACATTACAAATACTAAGTCATTTATCCTCACAACAACTGTAAGAGATGGTTCAGAATTCAGGAAACAGAGGCACATAAACTCTAAGGCTTGTGCTGAAGTCCAAAAGCTCTTAAGAAAGATACAAGGATTTCAAACCTGAACTTCCCGGCTATAGAATCCTTGCTTTTGAGCACATTAATACACAGAATGAAAGAATGGTCTGATTTTTCTACTTTGCTAACTGCATAATAAGTCCTCCAGAAAACGTCATGTGAAATAGCACTGTAAACATTTCGTCAAGCTAGAAACAAGGGAGAAAAGGGAAAACATGTAAGAAATATCAGGGGAAAATGGATTCCATTGGTTTTGAGAAATAATTGAACTGGTTTTGAGCCTACGTGATCAGTATATCAAAGACAATACAGAATGTAGAAGAAGAAATAGAATTAATAGTAGTGGAATAAGAAGAAGGGGAAGGAGGAAGAAGTTGAAGAAGTAGGAGAAAGAAGAGGAGAAAGAAGAGGAAGAATAAGAAAAGAATTAGGAGGAGGAAGAAGGAGAATAAGGAAGTGAAGAAGGAGGAGACAGAGAAAGAGGAGGAGGGGAAGGAGAAGGGAAGGTCATGTGGAGGATGAGGATAAAGAACTGGTGGAGGAGAGAAGAAGAATTTAAAGTATATTAAGTATATCAGTTTTACCTAAAATACCCAGATAGATATTGTACTGGCAAACATGGAGTTATCCAGAAAGGAAATATTTGAAAATACAGCTACATAAATATGATTTAAAAGGAAATAGAAAACTTCCATTTCTAGTTAGGATTTAGAAAATTGCAAAACACATTCCCTCAAACTTAACTGTTTTAAAAGTCATAATAAAAAAAATTCATAACTTTTCATAAGCCCACCAGGAAAATGAGTTTGGAAACAGCCAAGAAATCAGAAAACCAAGGAGTGACTACCCCCTCAAAGAAGAGCTTGGGACAACCAAACTGTTTCACTTTGGCAGAATGTGGAAGAAAGATGTGGGCACCATACAAGCACATAAGAAAAAATACAGGTACATTACAAAGAATTGTGAAAACCAATTGTAAGCTAAAGTGTCAGTTGGGAAAAGCAGAGCATTGAAAATTGTTAGGTTCAAAGATCTAATGGAGATTATAAATTATAAATATGTGGATACATGAAAAATTTCATCATAAAGGATGTATTCTATTAGACAGTATGCAATGAAATGCTAGAAAAAGAACTTTAGAAATAACACACACACACAATATAAGAAACAGAATTTCATCAACAGGATCAGCAGTAGAGCCAATACAGCAGACTAAGACAGAATTAGTGAATTTGGAGAAAATGCAAGATGGATTAACCAAAAGAAAAGACTTAAAGAAAAAAATATATAGTGAATGCTATCCAATTGCTGTGAGACATATGAAACATTTAATATACATATATATGTATACAAAATATACATATATTACAATAAGAATAGAGAGGGAGTGCATCGGGCAAAATATTAAAGGAGATAATGGCAAAAACATTTCTAAAAATAAGGAAAGGCATCAAACCACAGGTCCACAAATGTTAGAAGGCTCCAGAAATGATAACAATGATAGCAAATCAACCAAAAAGAAAACATATAGAGTCATTGTTTTCATCTTTGAAAAACTGATACAAGTGGAAAATTATGAAGGCAGAGGAAAATACATATCTTGTACAGAAGAAAGACCATGAAAATTAGACCAGACTTGTCATCAAAAATTTTACAACCAGAACACAATGGATGGACATGTTTAAAGCACTGAAATATAAGTCATTACAGAATTCATAACCCACTGAAATATATTTCAAATATAAAAACAAAATAGACTATTTCATGAAAATTAATACATACACAACACAGAGAGAAATAATTTATAGCTAGCAGTCTTGTACTCCAATATTTTCCAGGCAGAAAGATACAGAATGGCTCTTGTGTCTACAGAATAAAATAACACTAAATATGTAAAATTCAAAGGAAATATAATGATTGTTGGATTTTTAAATACTTAATTGCTCTAAAAATAGTTAATTAATGGAACTTAGGTTGATGCATTTTGGGCTTGAGTCATAAATAGAAGTAAAGTTTATGACAAAATTATCACAAAGACAGCATAGTTAATAAAAATAAAAGGCCACAAAGATAGAAAGATCTTCTAAATATGAGAAAAGAGAATTGCACTTTCAAGATGAAAAATAACTCAAAAAAAAGCACACAATTAAAAAATAAATGCTAGGGGAGCAGATGTAGCTCAAGTGATTGAGTGCCAGCTTCCCATGTACAAGGTCCTGGGTTCAATCCCTGGTACCTCCTAAAAAATAAATAAATGGATAAATGAATAAATACTTATGGAAGACATAGTTCTAATTGCAAATAAAAGCAAAAAGAAATAGCAATAAATATTGTATTTTTTATTTCAGAGCAAAAAAAAAGGCATACAAAAGTAGTTTTATTTGTTATTGATATATGGTAAGCCACAATTTTAAAAATACATTAAGAAAATATAAGGATAAGGAAGACTTTTTATAAGACATAAATATAATGAAGATTAGATTAAATTAAATAGTTTTTAATTACCAGGATATTGTTAAACATTTTACTCTTGAACTCTATTTTAAACATTCAAAAAACATTTTTGAAAAACAACCAGATATAATTGTATAGAAAAAATCATAATATAGATTTCAAAGGAAAAGCAAAAAAAATTTTTTTTGAGGTACTGGGGCTGGGGATTGAACTAGGACCTCACATGTGGAAAGCTGGCACTCAACCACTTGAGCTCCTGTGTCCCAGAAAAAAAATTGTAATACAATTGCTTGAAGCCAAATGAGAAATCTATGTACAACTACAAAAGTTTAAATAATCAAATAATCAAATCCTTGGAAAATAAAAAAGTACTTTTAAAAATAATCTTTGAATAACAGAGAAAAATAAAACAGTATTTTTCAGATTATATAGAGGTTATTTTCTATAAATTGAAACTTTAGACTCTACCTTTTTAAAATTTAAGAAATTCCAGAAGATATTAATTCCTTGAAAATTCTTAGTTTTTCAACATTTCTCTATTAAAAAGTTTGAAACAAAGGAGCCAAGAATTAACTCAAAAATTTACTTATTTTTAAAGAACTTTGAAGTCTATAGAAATTGGGATAATGAGAACAATTTTACAAAATACACACAATTTCAGCTTTATTATTCATACATAACAGAAAATTAGTTTTTTCCCAAATATTTATCAATTAGACACCAAATATATATTATTGCTTGCAGATTTTTAACCTGGCAAATTTACAAAATTCCACATGCTAAAGCTAGCAAGAGAATCTTTATTTTGCCAATTTATTAAGAACATAGTAATCTCACAAGTTTAAATGACAGAAATTCTCAAACGTTATACTAAGTGGAAACGAAAAAATGCAGAAGATAACCTAGAAAAGAACCAAACTTTATTTGCAAGTACTATGTATATATACACCTACATATTAGTAAGTCTAGAAGTACATGCAAAAAATTGTAAGGATTTCTGTTTTCTTTAATATTTTTCAATATTTTGAAATTTTCTTCAATGTTAACATATAATGTATTTTCTATAACTTAGTTATGTAACACATTTTCCATAACTTAATTATCACACAGTATTTTACTTAGCTGTAGGTCCAAAAGTTTGAAACACGTACTTTTTCATTTTTCATTTTTAACTATTTCTGTCTTTATTATTACAAAGTTAACAAAAACCAATTTATAAAACACTAGTGAATATTCTTTATAACAAAAGGCATTGTGCAATCAAAATATCAGTAAAATGCAAGTTTCCACCTTATGTATTGTACTGAATCAACTGCTTTATATTCCTGATTTGATTTAATCCTTACAATAACTCTACAGAGAAGAAATTAGTATTTATCTTGCACAGTTATTATCAGGGACTTATTAAGAGTTATATGCCAAAAAAGGGAACAAATTTCAAATTTAAACATTGGAATGTATGATTCCTAAGTAAGCACTCTCAACCACTGCACTGTGTTTCTTCTCTATATCTTAAATGAATTGTGTTTGGGAAATATTTTTGTGTCAAAATGTAGCTATTTTCCATAATAAAATTCTCTGATTGTATCATGCATGGGGATTTAAGTGAAACAATTTAAAAAGACAACATTACATTTTCTCATTTTGCACATAAGTTGTTTTTAAAGAGACACATATATTTAGGTAACAGGTATAAAACTTATATCATGGTCCATTTCAAACTGGATTTCTAAAAACATATTTATGGAACTATTCAAGATTATGTTTGGCCAAGTAAAGAATGGCATTTTAGAGAGACTCTAACTAAATATCCAACAGGACATAAGAAAAACTGCAGGTGCACTTAAATGCTCAGCATCACTATCACTTCAGTTACCTGAATCCCACTCTCTTCTGCATGACTTTAATAAGAGCATTTTTCACTTCTTTGTTCCTAAGACTATAAATGAGTGGATTCAGCATGGGGATCACCATAGCATAAAGCACAGAGGCCACTTGATCCTTTCCAAGGAGTAGGACTTCTTTGTTTTTAAATAAGTAAAAATTATGGAGCCATAATTGATAGTGACTCCCAGGAGGTGAGATGCACAAGTAGAGAAGGCTTTGTGCTTTCCTGAGGTGGACTTAATTTTCAGGATAGTAGAGAGAATGGATATGTAGGACACAGAGACTGTGATAAGAGACACCACAAGGGTGGAGTGAGCAACAATTCATTGCTATGACTGTCAGTGCAGATCAGGGCTAAAACTGGGGTTGTGTCACAGAAAAAGTGATGAATTACATTGGATTTGCAGAAATGTAAACTGTTCATGCAAAGTACATTGACCAAGGAGTCAGTAAAGCCAATCACATAGGACCCAGGGATGAAAGCACAGCAAAGATTCCTGGACATAACTACTGGGTAGTGAAGAGGATTGCAGAGCTACATAGCAGCCATAGGCCATTGAAGAGAGTAGGAAACATTCAGTGGCACCCAAGAAGATAAAAAAGACATCTGGATGAAGCAGCCTTGGAATGAAATAAACTTGGTGGAAGTCAGTAAGTTCTCTCAGGTTTTAGGTGTGATGATGGTTGAGTGACTGAGGTCAGGGAATGACAAGTGACTGAGGAAAAAATACATGGGGGGTGTGAAGCTGGAGATCCAGGAAAATTATGAAAATCATCCCCGTGTTCCTCAACAGCATAATCAAGTATATCAGGAGAAACAGCATAAAAGAGGACCTGCTAGATCTCTTCAGAGTCTGTCAGTCCATAAGGATGAAGTCAGGCACATTTGTGTTAATCCAACTTCCCATAATAGCATTTACTGTGAAAACTGTAAGAAATCTAAGGTGATATTTAACATGAATGACTTCACAAAGGTTTTTGTTTATATGAATGATCTGACATTCAAAATTTTTTGTTTAGGGCTTCTAGAAATTCTTAACTAAAAGCAGCTTGCAAAATATGACTGAACAATCTTAGTGTTGCTGCCAAATATAAATTAGTTATAAATCATCATTTGGATATTTAATAACAGAAGTTAATATATATTGCATAAGTAGAATGGACCTGTCACTAATATAAATGCTTTCCTTTATTAACACATTTAATCCACCTGGAAATATTCAGTGGCACCCAAGATGTTACACCATAGATGTTACTATTAGCCACATTTTTACGTGAGAAAAAGACCGAACAGTTTTAAGTAGCTTATCCAGGGTCATGTAATAAATGTTGACTCTGTGATTCTACCAAGATAGGTAGAATTCAGAAAGCATGATCATAATACTCAATATCTGTTTAAAATTAATTTCAAAAAAAATGAGATAAGTGCTAATAATAAAAAATGTTAGAAAAAGTTTTGATGTCATTTACTTTTATTTTGTATCCATTATTATTTAATACAAATAACAAATCATAAATTTCATTCTTAGAGAACTTTACTTGAATGAGTTAAAATTATAGATCACATGTAATTTTCATTTCTTGAAGATATCAAATTTCTTCCAAAATTATATTTTCAATATGTGTACATTGTTTGTAAACTCTGTTTCCATCAATTCTAGATTTCAGTTTCCACAAATCCTGGCATTATTTAGGTAAGGCACAAATGATATTCATATGCATGTGCTTCTAGTAATGCGTCCATTTTATTTAATCTGAAGTAAAATGCTTTAATTTTGAGAATAATACTTACCATAATCAAAAGGTGGTGAAAAAGTTTCTTCCAGGAGCATCTGTCTAGAAATTTGTCACCCTCAATTTTTTCTCACAAATGAAATATATAAATCATATGAGTAGCCAAAAAATTCTGTAGTAAAATATTTGTTCCCTTTGAACTAAATTAGTATTAATTTTTGTGCATGAATTTTTGTTTTATCTTTAAGTAAAATAGATCAACTTAACATTTTGGTCAGTCCCTGATCAAAAGGAAGGTTCACCTAGAATTAGGTCTCACAAGAATTTCAAGGAGCTACTGTGAATACAAGCAGAGCAGAGCATCTCTTTGTCTTTCACCCTGATAAGTACCCCTTATATGGAGGATGGCTGATAATGCAACATTTGCTCATCCCTGGAGATCAATTTCCAAGGAAGACTTTTTGTCATGATAACAGGAAAACAGTTAAATGTATGTAACAGAGAATTGTCTTCTCCTTCGAAGCCACATAATTTTGAGCATTTTTTTTTTTTTTTGGTATTCCTTTGTGAGGCTCTAATTTTTTGAAGGGTAACAGAGAAGGTATTTCTAGAGAAAAACTTAGCTACTCTGTGACTGAAAGGCCAGATAATTAACCACAGGAAAAAAACAGTACATTTTCACAATGAAACTTTTTTATATTTAAAAGTGTGACACTCTCAAGGGAGTAACATTGTTCATTATACAACAATTCAAACACAACAAATTTTTTAAAAAAATCATTTGTAACTGTTGTTAATCTTCACATGTATTTTCTTCCAATTATTTTTCTGTGTGAATATAATGCTTATTTATATTTATACTTATGTATTTGCATAATTTTAACATACTGAGTTTTCAGTAGCTTATTCTGATTTTCTCACTAAATAATTATAATACACCTTGACCTAAGTTAAATTAGCCTTTTGTAAAACATAAATTTTCATGTATTTTGCCTTGAATGGTGCCCCATAGTTAGCTGCCCTCTAGAAGTGTGCACCAGCTGATGAATGGGTGTTTTTGAGGCATCATGTGGAAAACATGGCACAGCATCTTTATTCCATTTGGCAGTCACCTAATTCATCTATACAGCATATGTATTGTTGTATTTATCTATTACACTATTTGTGTACTGTTTAAAAATTTTAGTGTACTTTATTTTTATTTTATTAAAAGGAAAGTAAAATTAAATGCTGAGACTTGTGATATTTAATTTAATGGACAAAGCTCACTTTCTCTAAACATATTCAGTTTAAACATTTTCTTTCAAATTTTGCATTAATTAATGTTAATGAAATCAACTTTCATATAGACTAAGAAGTAACTCTTAGGGAAAAACTTTTCACACTCCAGAATTTCAGGAGATAATATGTAGTATGGACAAAGACGTTACAAATTATCTTGTGTGAACTTTTGGAAGTGCAATATTTTTATTCATCCAAAATTTAGTGACTTTTAGATAGGTTTATTAGGAGACTAAAATGCCAGCATCAATTCATTTGACAGTAGGTAACTTTGTGTTAAAAGTAAATTAGAGTTTATAGGTAATTTTCTATTTTAATGACACCTCAAAAAGTACTGCTTGCTCCTTGTAAAATCAGCAAGGTTTTCTTTCTGGCATTTAACACAATTTTATAGACACTAACCTTAGTTTTTCTATAATATAAATAAAAGTTGAAGAATGACTAATGATTTTTAAAATGTTATTATCGAATCTTTATTGGCTGGATTCCAACAGAATATTTCTGAAAGGAAAATAATTTTGGCAGAAAATTAGGAGAACAGGAAGGGGATTTGAATCCTTGTCCTAGATGACAACAAAAAATTGGCACTTTATGATATCTTTATGATAAATTTATCTTTATGATAAATTGGATCTTTATCATTTTATACTATCCATCATACCTCTGGAATACAGAGGTCTTCTTTGTAATATAATATAGCCACAGAGGTTTTATATGCTTGTATTTACAAAATATATATTTATTCTTCCTTGTACTTTTCTCCTACCTCATGGATATGATATAATTGTTTATTACTTTTTAGTTGTCTCAATAACTCTGACTTTTAAATGGAGTGGTTAGACTATTTAAATTTATGGTTTTGCTATCTTCAAATTATGCCATTTGTTTTTGGTGCTTTGCTCCTTCTATCCTGTCTTCTTTTGGGTTAATAAAAAACATATTATCTAATTTTATTCTCCCTATTGGATTTTTAAAACCATACCTCTTTTGCTTATATGGAATTATTAAATTATTTTAGTGTACTTGAAATTAATATTGTACTTCTTCACATAAAGTGTAAGAACCCTAAAACATTCTATTTCCACTTATCCCTTGTCTTTTCTGCCATTGTGACATATATTTTCTGCTCATGTAAATTATAAACCTGAAAATAGAATATCATTATTTTTATCACATACAGTTAGTTGTCTTTTGCAGAATTTATAAATATTTCCCATTCCTGGTTCTCTTCATTTCTTTTGGTAATTTTTTTGATGATTTTCAGGAAAAAATTCTTCTGAATATCATTCCTATAATATCAGGATTTTTTGTTATGATATCATTTGTTTTTCAGCCTGAAGAACTTCTGTTAGCTTTTTTGTACTGCAGTATTTTGGCAGCAAATTTTTTGAACTTTCATTTATCTGAAATGCCTCTATGTCACCCTTGCTTTTTAAGAATGTTTTCACTACACATAGAGTTATTTTTATTTTTGCCTTTTAACATTTTTTAGATTTTTTGGTCTTCTAGTCTTATGGTTTTTGATAGGATGTCAGTCATAATTGATATATACTATTCCTGCAGGTAATATATTCTCCCTCCCACACCATGGCTGCTTTTAACTGTTTCTTTCTATCTTTCAGAGTATTATGTGCCTGGGTTCATACCCATTTTGTGTGTGTGTGTGTGTGTGTGTGTGTGTGAGAGAGAGAGAGAGAGAGAGAGAGAGAGAGTTGGATTTAACCAGGTTTGGGTTTGCAGAAATTCTTGGATCTGTAAATTGATATTTTCCTCAAAATTTGTATGAGATTTCATCCACTTTTTCCTCATTATTTTTTGACCCACTATGCTATGCTCTTGATTACTTAGTTTGTTTTTGTAATTTGAAAACATTTTATTGATCTCATTTCAATATTACTGATACATTCCTCTATGTTTCCAATCTGCATTTTAGTTCTCCCATGTAACTTTTGTCCTGAGTATAGCAAGGCACTGTAGAAAAATGACAGCTTTTTGCCCAAATAAGGTGGATATGTCAGACCAAAGAAAGACTCAGACAAGTGCAGTGTGGTGAATAATGAACATTTATTTAGGGGACTTATGTGGGGTCCTCATCCTCAGAAGTGAGAAGAGAGACAACATTTTCTAAGCTCCATTGTCCATGTTCCCTTCAAAACAAGAGGGGTCTTTTATAATGCATGTCCCCTTACAGATGGGGAAGGCACATGAGGGGCAGCAGGGCTTATAAGGAATGTAGTATTACAAGATTTACTGATCACTCACCAGTTCACAATGAATTCCCCAGGTTTGCCCTCCTAACTACTGAGGAATGCTGCTGCAATTTGGGGAGGGGGAAAGCATGGGAAGGGTTGGGGAGAAAATGCCAAGTCATATAGGCCACAAATTTCTTTTCAGATATTTTTACTTTTCATTTTGGATCATCTTGGGATACATTTCTATTAACTTCTTTATTCACATGGTTCACACTTTCTTGCTTTGTCATCTTTTTAGAATGTTTATTATATTGTCTACTTTGTGACTGATGTATTATAGAGGGTTTGGGTTATGTTTTTTTCCTTTAAAGATTATTAAGTTTTGCTCTGGTACACGATGAATTAGTCGGAGTGCCTTTTCAATCTCTCAGGTGTCATTTTATTCTTTGATCAAGAAGAGGTATTTGGTTTTGGCGTTAAACCTAGGGTATTGCTTTCACTCCAGGTTAGGGCCCTTACATTTAATGTATGGCTTTTTCTTCCCTCAACTTCATGCCTAAGTCAATCAGAGATATTCTTCATAATGGTGGGGCAATGATTTCAACTTCCCCCATCACTTCACAATCTCTAGTTGTTTTGTTCTCAGCCCTGTACCAGGGTCACTTGGCTATGCCTGTAAAGTCCCCCCTGCATATGTGCAGCTCAGTCTTCAGCCTAAGACCTACAGGGAATCCCCACACAGCATTTGGAGCACCTGTTCTTGGTTCCTGGTCTTGACTGTTCCATTTCTTCAGCTGCTAGAAACTGTCTATTCAGATCTGCAAGACCAGACCTTTATTCTCTGCTTGCATTCTTTGCTTTCCTTTGAGGAGTCTATAAAGACGGGGTAAGCATAATGCTTTTCTCACATGATTCTAGAATCTCACAAATAACTGACCTGTGCTGTCTGTTGTCCAAAGCCAGAGAGCACTTGCATGTGCATTTGTCTATGTTTAGAGTTGTTTATGATGTTGTGGTTATTCTCATGCCAATTACCCTGTCATGGCCAAAGCCAGAGTCTGACCAGATTTTTAAATCTCCTCTGATTTAAATGACATATAGGTTTATCTTCTAGCACATTACATCTTTTTCCTATGTTTTTGTCTCTGTTTTTTTTTCTCTCAAATAATTATTTCTTCTTTGAAGTTTATTAAAGTAGCATTCTGCAGTTGTATTTCTTTCTTTTTCTGATAAATGTAATTCATTTTTTGGATTTCTAATTAATTTGTGTTATTTTAGTTTCATCACTTTTATTTCCCCTACATTTTTTTGGTTGAATTCATTTTTCTTTCTCTAGGACTTTCATGTAACTATGTCATTTATTTTTGTTTCCTATTTATGAATACAAGAACTTAATGTGTCCATTATTCATCTGGGAGCCATTTTACCTTTATCTTATATTTAGTGATATGCATTTTTATATTGTAATTCAGTATATAGTGTATAATCAAAATTTTGTTTCCTGTTTGACCAAGGATAACTTAAGATTATACTTTTAGCATTAGTTTGTATAATTTTCAAATCAAACAGTCTTTCAGTTTTTATATTTTGAATATTAATTTTATATTAAATTACAGTTTTGTCCAAAAATCTTGCTCATTTATATTAAACTTTGGAAATTTATTGACAAATATGGATTATTTGTAACCCATTTGTATAAATGACCTGTAGATGCAGACAAAGTAAGGCTCAGATGTTGATATGGAATTTAGAATTTATTTAGACATTAAAATTCACAAATGTGTTTTACTTGTTGGATTAATTTCATTCTAGATGATCTATGTTCAAAAATGCCACTGCATTTAATCATTTATTCAGTGAACATTTTGTTGAATACATGCAATGTACCAGGCACTACTTTATAGCAAAAGAATAAAAGATCTTTGTTTTCTTGGAGTTTGTATTCTAGCTGTGAGAAACAGAAAGAAAAAAAAAAAACAGAATAAGTGATATACTATGTTAGAATGTGGAAAGTACTATTTAAAAAGAGAAATGAAATATAAGACAGGATAGTAGATATGTTTTTGAACAAGGGCATGGGAAAGCAACAGGAAATAGTGTGGTCAGAGCAAACCTCAATATAAAAGTTTGTATTTGATTAAAAACTTGAAGAAA
Source organism: Chaetophractus vellerosus (assembly GCA_004027955.1). NCBI lineage: Eukaryota > Metazoa > Chordata > Mammalia > Cingulata > Chlamyphoridae > Chaetophractus > Chaetophractus vellerosus. Next base: position 12,565 of record PVKH010002275.1, read on the forward strand.
AGAAGAGTTAGTCATACAGGTATGTGGGAAGAAGTTGTTCCAGATGAGTGCAGAGACCCTGTGCAGTGGGTGGACTTTGCAGGTAAGGAAGAGTGAGGAGATCTAACAAGAGTGACTTGGAGTGACACTATTGTGTGGGAGAGGGGGCATAAATGATGAAGTACATGTGTGTTGAGAATGATACATGCTATGGAGAAAAACTAAGTGGAGCGTGTGTATGGAAACAGTTGGCCTTGTCCTCTTAACAATAACAATATTATTGTCCTCTTAACAATAATTTTCAGAGACTTTTCAGTGATAAGGTCACATTTGAGGAACCTGAAAAAAGTGAAGCAGAGAGCCATAAAAATACCTGGAGGAAATGAGTCTTAGGTAATTTGAATAGTAAAAACTAAGTCCTATAAAATTAGTTACTTTATATCCTTTTATTCTAATGATTTGCTTTACTATATCTTTATTAAAAATTGTATAATATCTTATATTGGAATTTGGATTTTGATTCAATCTCATAATACTTGTCTTTTTAGAATTTATTCCACTTGATAAATATAAACTTAGATTTGCTCTACTATTATATTTCATAGCATTAATATTTGCTCTACTATTATATTTCATAGCATTAATATTTCTACTTTCTAATTACTGTCCCTTTCTTATTTGTGGTCTAAGCTATTTTTTAAAAGCTGCCTTATCCACTCACCCCAATACTTCAAAATATTGAAAGGCAAATACCTTTTGCAAAATCCTAACTTATTTTATACTACTTTCTCTAATTATCAGCTAATATTCTTTAGCCCATTCTTAAATAAAACTCTGTTTGAGTGATAGGGATATGAGTGAGTCTGAATCTACATGATATTAACCAATCAATTTCATTCCATTTATTTAATTTTCATTACATATTTTGCTTTAGGGAATTGCTTAAATGTTTTTTGAAATAAAACTAGTTAAGAAAAATCATCTTTATTTTTATTTTCCATTGATATAAAAGTTATCTTAAACTGAAAATGATTATCTTCATTTTATAGCCGGATAATATCAAACATATTTTAAAGTCAGTGCTTTTATCAGCATGTTAAAAACAAAAATATTATCTGTCAAATTTCAGAAACAATGTTTACTTTTAGTGACATAGGCCCAATATTGTGGAGCTGATCATCTCTATGGGACAGAGCAAGAGCCTTAAGACAGTCAGGTGAGAAAAAGGCAAAGGGTGGCAAAGAAATTCATGACTCATTCTGGAAAGTTAGGTTTTCCTGGGAGCTAAAGGAGGGTTCAGAGAAAGCAGCTAGAAAAAAGACTAGAAGATATACCAGAGACAAATATAAGGAGCATGCTGACAGGAGTAGATATGGACATTTTAGCATAATTTGCACAAATAAAGTATATTCTTTCATTTTATGATGAGCAAATAAAGTGTGACATGTTTTTTCTCCTGGAAACAGAACATCAGGAAAGCATTTTAAAATTTTAAAAGAACAACCAAATACATCATTTTATTAATACTAAATATAAAAATGTTCAAGATACTCTAAGTTATCAATATAAGATATGAATAAAAATACATATTCAATGCAATTGCAGAAAAACAAAACACATACAGACTGAAAACAGGATATTAGAAATAAGGTGGAAAATCATGATGTTTTACATAATTATTTACAAATAAGCATTATACTTAGAAAGAAAAAATAAAAATGCCTGGTAGAAAAAGAAATTCAGAAAATATTATTGGTTTAATATTTCTCGATGATGTTCATGAAAAAATCTTCCTGCAACGTATCTTACTCAGGCATTATGATTGGATGGGAAAAACTATACATAGCCTTAATAAAAAGTATTGAGTGAATAGACAGTAGTGTCTATATCTCCCTACAATAATGCCACAGAACTACATAAAGAATCCAGTACAATAGAACCATTTATAATATAAAATATTACATTGTACAATGAAGCTTACAGGACTCAGACCACTGTCATATACATAAGAGAAAAGGCACACACATATATACACAGACAAATTTCATCATATTAGCTACTTTTAGACACTCCCAAGACTGAGAGTGATTTCTCTTTACAATTTTGTCTTTGATATATGACATATGAGGACTTCCTACTCAGTTTACTCCAATTATGTAAAGTCATATAGATAATATAACTGCTTACTCATATTTCCCTATCTGAATCCTTTAGAAAAGACATGATTTGAAAAGGAATATATCTGTAAATCACTATGCCACATTTAAACATACATAAAAATGTTTGGAAAAGTATTATAGGAATAAAATTGTCAACAAAATTATTATTTATTGAATCCCAATGTGTACGTTGTTGGCCAAATGCCAAACAAAATATAAACATGAATACAACAGAGCCCTTGGCCTTAATGAATTATCACTATACTTCCATGAGGAAGGAAAAAGCAAAGAAAATTATCATTATTTGTATTTGGGGATAAATTAATAGCATTTGTAAATACATCCTCAGATATTCCAAAATGCTAACAATATTTATTTGTATTTTTTGTATGTGATAATTTGCTAGATACTGAAGAACAAAAAAAAAATAAGCAAACCCTTCTCTCAGGAAATGTACTGTCTTAGTCTTTTGGGGGAGAGAGAAATATTATACACATACACATTTTGATTTAAAAAAAGAACCTCAGCAAATTAATCTTTGATTCTTTTCAATATGAAACATAAATATGATGTCACAACTCATTCCTTTGATTGTTACAAATGATTCATGCACAAAAAAAGGCTGTATGGAATGATGTTGTAACAATGTCTGGGAGAGTTCATTCTTCTGGGTTTACATTAAAGGACAATTACAAGTCCTGCAATTCCCCCTTCATGGAAAATTCATTACTATCGGAGGATTTCTGTTAGATTTGAAAAACAAATATCTATCTCTACATTTCAAAACTAACTCAGAATATATGCTACAGCTAGTGTTTCATTTTTCTATGCAAATACAGAAACATACACACATACTCATTTGTTTATTAAGTATTTGAGGGGGCAGAGGCACAGCATAGTTACTTGGAAATTTAGCTCTAGTGGTTTTAATGTAGAATATGCTCTATTTATTAAATAGGGCATTTTTTTCTGTGTAATCAAATATCAAAATCATAATGATTTTAACAATCAGAACAAAATGACCCCACATTATTTAAAGATTTCTTTGCATTACTCAATTATTGCTTGCACCTCACTGAACTGACCTAGTGTGTTCAATTGGGCATATATTTACTTTTAGTAGTTCTGACCCAATATTTTCACAGAGCCTTTATTTTCATTAGTCCTATACTCTTTCCTGCTTTTCTCTCAGGCTATCAGCTGCCATTTCTTGTGTTAGTAAATTTTAGGAGTCCCCACATCTTAATCCTTAATATTCTACTCTCAATTTGCTACTAGCTGAGAAAACAGAATGTCTAGCTATAAGAAACAACAATTTAATACTTTTTACAGGTTACAGGGTGGCATGAACTCACACATCAGTAGTAAGGCATAAATTTCAGGCACTGCTCAGATGCCTCTTTACTTAATTCCATATGCCCATGCTCTGAAAAATTAATGTGCCTAAATGACCTCCTAATACAGTGATTCTGTATTCAACACAAACAAAGAAGAGCATAATTCATGACCCAAATTTCAAGGTTCCAAGTCATCATTTAATTTCTATTATGCCATTTGAGGGTATTATGTTATATTCCCAATCATTAGAGTCATTGAATGCATAAAGTCATTTGTCATGGAAGTAGTTTTATGTGTAATACCTTCAAAAGAGCATTTTTCACATCTTTGTTCCTCAGACTATAGATGAGTGGATTTAGCATTGGAATGACAATGGTATAGAACACAGATGCTACCTGTGCCTGGGTAAGGGAGGATGTGTTATCAGGCTGTAAATATGTGAAAATCAGGGACCCATAGAAGACTGTTACACCCAGAAGGTGGGATGCACAGGTGGAGAAGGCTTTCTGCCTGCCCACTGCAGACTGGATCCTTAGGATGGCTGAGATGATGGCAATGTAAGTGACTATGATGATGAGAAGAGAGCTAAGCACGGTGAACCCTGCTAAGACAAATATCACCATCTCTGTGCTGAATGCATCTATACAAGACAGGGCCAAAAGAGCTGTGGTGTCACAGAAGAAGTGATTGATACTGGAATTGCAGAATGCTAAACTGCTTATCACATGGACAGATATTAGAGAATTTGTGAAGCCTATCACATATGGCATTACTCCCAGCCAGCTGCACACTTTCTGGGACATGACTGCTGAATAGAGGAGTGGATTGCAGATTGCTACATAGCGGTCATAGGCCATTGAGCCCAGAAGAAAACACTCACTACACACCAAACCAACAAAAAAGTACATTTGGACAAAGCAGCCAACAAAAGAGATGGTTTTCTGGTTGGATTGGAAATTGACCAGTGTCTTGGGTGTCACAGTAGAGGAATAAAATAGGTCAATGAATGCTAAATTGCTAAGGAAAAAGTACATAGGTGTATGAAGCTGGGAGTCAATTCTAATTAACATTATTAGTCCAAAGTTCCCCAAAACAGTGAATAGGTAAATGAAGAGGAACAGCAAGAAAAGGCTAATATGTAGTTCAGGGTGAGCTTCAAATCCAGAGAGGATGAAGAGTGTTACCTCAGTGAAATTGGATCCAGCCATTTATTTCAACTCAGCCATTTGTCTTACCTGTTGTATAGCAATAACACAAATCAGAGAAGGAATCCAGTCTAAAGAACTAGTAATCAGAACCTACTGAACTTCAGATACTGAGAGAGTAACAGAGAGCAATTATTTAATGGCCTAAAGTTAGTTGATAAGTTATACATGGTTTTCATTTTTTTAAACAGAATTGACAAGCAATAAAAAATTCCAATTTCACAATTGTGGGAAAATGGTAGTACTTCTAAAATATTATGTATCTGAACTTATTTGAAGTTATTTCTACTCAGACATATTATACATTACCCACAAATGTTATTGGGTCTAAAATAATGCTCTTCTGATCATCTTAGAAAATATAAAGCTAGTTTGGGATGTAAAGTTCCATATTTGTTAGTTTGAGGATAGCTTTGTGTTGCTGTCTTATTTTCTGGACATGTAACTGCTACTTTCAGGGTTATTTTAGAAGCAGAACAATACTTAAATTAACACAGCTAAAAGTTCCTTAGACTCACTAAAGCTTTATTAGATTTTGTTAAAAAATAATAAAAGTAGAAATATCCTGCTTATTTGACATGTTTGTGTTGTATCCTTAGTATACTTTTCTATTCTATGCCCTTTCTTTCTCTTGGTGAGCTACAACTAAATAAGAAACAATCTATGATATATTTCAAACTGTGTGTGTGTGATTAAAGTAATAAAGACCTATATTTACCTATATTAGCAGATGACAACCAATTCATTGCTAGCAGTGATTTTTAAGACAAAGATAAAAGGCCTAAAAATGGTTAGACAAAGATTATTTGTTATGTTGAATTCTGAAATAATAATTTAAAAAATATAACATTATCTCTCACTATAGAGAACTTATTTCCTAATAAGATTGACATAAACATTTGATAAATAAATACAATTAAAATCAGTATGTGCAGTTAAGTAAAGTTTTTGTCAGATCTAAAACACTACTTGACTAATTCAAAGGGATTTGATGTCATGTTAAGTATATATAATCATTCAGTTTCCCCATGTTCACAAGCATTCCTATTTATCCTTTCATTTATTTAGCAAGCATTTATCAAGTGAAGGCATTTTGTCTTGACTGTCATAAAAGGCACTTTTCTTAACACTTAATGGAAGATTCAGACAAGGAAAAAAATTAAGTTTCTCAATGTAGGAAACACATATACATATACAAATACACAGTTATGGAAAGAATAGGATGATGAAATTAGATTTACCTGAGATTCAGTTGTCCAAAGAAAATCCCTTTTTCAGATGTCTTATTATTTTCAGGTTCACAATCATACAGCAAGAAAAGGAAATGTGAAACTCTACCAAATTCACCATTAACTTTTGGGATGTAATTATATTTGCCTCATCTACAATTTGGAATCCTGTGATTGTCAATATAATGACTTGGATTTGCTGTTATTGTTGCAAGATGCTGCTCCTGTTTCTTATCTACTAGACCGATATAAATATGATGATCTTGATGAAAAAAATCAGTGTTTTTAATACAGCACTGGATATTGTGTATATTCCAAGTTCACTGTGATAATTGTTTATTTTAACATGATTTCTTGGGAACTAAAGGACTTAATTTTCAACTCAAAACTAGATGTGTATTAAGCATTAATTCTGTTCTTAGTGTGTTTCTAAAGCAGTCCCTTAATAAAGAATTGTCTTCTGAAACTTAATATGTTAAATAGCCTTATTTTAGCATATATCCTCAAATTCCCAAACTGTTCTCATAAAGGAATTGGTCAATTAACATCTTTCATCTCTTGAGATTTGTATTTTAATAGTACTCCCAAGGTATTTTCTTAATGTGGCTGGAATACACATCCAAAGAAAATGCTTAGATATGTATATTCCTCGCTTTTGTGTGTTTCAGTGAAATGGCTGCTGCACACATTTGAGAAAGTTAAATTATTTAACTTAAAAGTCATGTGTATTTGAAAATAGGACATGTAAATACTAATATAAAAGAATTTATTAAAATGATATTTTGTAAGTTCACAACTTTTATTATATATACACTTATTGTTTATGTATGTTCATATATGAATGATATACTTTTATAAATGGAAATAAAAGGAAATCTAGCAGAAAGAATAAAAGGCAAAAAAATGATACTGGGTTCATTAGATTTTTTTTGCATATGTGCCTCCAAGCATCCATAAATATATACCACCACCACCATCAGCAACATCATCATCATCAAAATTTGTAAACCTTTGGAGTTTTAAGTCAAGCATGATTCTCAAAACTGTAAACTTAAACTTATTGCAGTCCATGAAGCAGGCACTATTATTATACCATTTCATTGATGAGGAAACAAAGACAAGTCTTTTTAAGTAACTTGCCAAAGCATCCATTAAATGTTAAATTTGGATTTAAACCTAGGCTTCTTGTTTTACCTGCTGATCTCCTTACTGTCCTGTCATACTATTCTTAAGTATTTATTGTTATTTTTATGTTTTAATTATTATTATCATCAGCATCATCAATACTATTTCATTATAGGTGCCTTTGTGTTTTTGGATCCTGGGGTTATTGATCACAGACAAAGGGAACTGTATTATTAGTAGATATGTACACAAACTCTTTTATAAAACACTAAAACCTGGTGAAAATACAAGAAAGAAATAATGCTAGAGACTCTCAGATAACTACTGCCTCCTGTTGGGCTTGCCAGATATTCCTTTTAGCAAGAAGAAATGAACTTTCATACTTTCTGATTTCATGGTTTTAATATATGTTGAAATTATCTTATCATCCATGTCAACTATGAATGAAGAATATCCCCCATATCTTTGTTTAATATTTATATATTCATGCTTTTAACTAGCTAGTGAAAACCTTCTAATAATTCACAGATTTTTTACTGTAATAAATAGTAAAATTTCTAAATAATTATTGATTATTTTTACTTATTTAAATATTTCAACAGAAAATATACTAAGATACAATAGGTGAGAAAACACTCTTGCCATATAATTAACTCACCAATTTATTCAACAAACAAGTATTAAGCATCTATATTCTACTAAATGACAGTCACATTCCCAGTAATACTGGGACTATGAAGTTGAATGAGATGCTGTTTTTCCTTTGTAGGAGTAACAGTACTAGAAGAGGAGTTAGATGTGAAAGCAAAAATTTGCAATCCATTTTACATGACAATGGAGGAAGTAATCTAATTTCCTCAAGGAAATTATAAAGAAAATCTTGAGAGAGGTGGGGATTCTTGATCTAGGCCTTTGAGATAGTATTCTAGGGAAAAAGTTTTTAAAAAGTGTGGCATTAAGGGAAGTGTTATGATTATAAACTTTCCCCTGAGGTAAAATTGGGGATACATTAAAGAGTAACTAGGCAGGCTACAAAAAAAGAAAGAGGTGAGAAGACTATTTCAGTATTTAGAATTAGAGCATGTGAGTGCCTGGAGAAAGTTAGCATAACTGATGATTAATAGCAAAGAGGACATTTATTAGAAGAGTATTTGGGAAGCAGAAGCAACATGACCTGATCCAATAAACATTTAGAGAAAGTAAAAGATATCAATTTAAGGTGTCTTGCTAGGATTCTGGTTCATGTGACTGAGTGCATGGAAACACTGTTATCCAGGCAAAATAATAGAAAGAGGGAGAAGGAGCAATAGTGATATTAGTTTTAAAAGGTTGAGTTTGAGTAAAAGAAATATTTTTCTTTGGTTGGATATTTGCATCTACACAGACATTCTTAGTTACTGCAATTTGCTTGAGGAACAAATTGCTGTCTAACTGTACCTGCAATTAAAATAGAGTTCTGCACTTAAACTCAGGATGAGACTACTTTCCTAATGAGTAATGAGGTCTAATGCAAACAACTTTTTTCTACAAGATTGATTTTCTCATTAGGAGCAGACCAGATCATAAGTTCCCTTTCAAATCTATTTTTTTTTATTATGGAAGAACATGACAGAAAAAAAGAGGTCCTATTACAGCTTTGCCCAAATTCATGATTTATAGTCGATTTGATAACCACAAGTAGAATGCCTCATTGTTGAAATGACACCCTGAAGCCACAAAAATAACCATCTGTATGATGTTCAAACTCTTCTCTACAAAATCTCACTACATTGTCCATATATTACTTGAATCTTCCAATTACAGGGGCCTTTATCTACAGCATAATCTCACTTGACCTTGGGATATTATATTTTGCAAATCTTGTTGTAGTGAGCCAAAATTTGTTTCCACATATCATCTAAGCAGTGAAAATATTGCTAAAGTCATATTCTTTGACTTTCTTAAATGATTTTGATTCAAAAATTTTTAAATTCATGTAATTTTATCACTTGAAACAACTTTTTAAAAAATCTAGTCTTTTTCTCCATGACATTCCTCCAATAATAAGAGAAAATTTTTATTTTTGCCCTAAACCTTCAATTCACTGGTTCTCCAAATGTTGTTTTTATTATTCTTCTTCCTTTACCCTGCAAAAGAGCTTAAACAAATTGGAACTTGTTAAAAATGTGATATTCATAACTACAAATATGTATTCCAGGCTATCTAGCTACAGTTGATTAAAGTAGAACACCAGGACCTTATCATACAAATTATAATTCTATTATTATTATTTTTTATTATCAACATGGCATTGCTAACAAAGGCATTTATTGACAACAAAATCAAGCACATATCTTAAAAGTTTAGCTATGGAGCTAAAGAAAAAGACCACATTCATTTACATGCTGTAAAATTAGTTTAAATTATTTGTTTGATTTAATCATAAAAATCTTGTCAGAAACAGATGGTCAGACAGTACAGGATCAGATAAAACACACTTTAGGAAAATCTTTGTTTGGCCAGGGCTCCATATAAAGTTATGTAATTGCTGGAGAAACTGTCTTTGTAATGTAAGATCTTGCTAGGTATGAGAAGTTGATTTTGTGCCTTTTTAGAGGCTAAAAGCATTGGAAAAATTCCTACTAACAATTTATAGCTCAAGTAAGAAATATTTAAAGATATCTGGGTCTCTCATCTTTTATAACAGTGTCCCTAATTTTATGTTATGTCAGAAAGCCTATTACCTTGGATTTCATCCCCTAACTTTTATTTAGCATGTTTCTATTTGTGTGATTCTAACACTGAATTTGGACCAATGACCATTTTGCAAAATCCATTTTTTTTAAGGAAAAAGAACAGAGAAACCCTAAACCCTCAAATTGTGCCTGATGCAATTAAATGATAATTTGGGGAAAGAAAAGCAAGATCACACATTGTATCTTCACTAACTATCATTATGTTGGTTTTGACCTTTTCTCTTCCTCCTTGAAATTTATTTATATATGTATTCATTTCTAAATCAATTAGGATATAATAATTAAACTCAAGTAAACACAAAAATTGTATTGCTAAAGGAATTAGATTTTACACAAATCTTTTGGAAAATATTTTTTTTTTTTAAGATTTATTTATTTTATTACATATCTCCCCTTCCCCCCGCTGCGGGCGACGCGCCGAGAGTGGTCACTGCGCAGGCGCGGATTTCCCCACTTGTGGGCGGTCTCTGTGTCCGATCACAGCTGGCTTTCAGTTCGCGGGTGGCTGGCTGCGCTCCATCTGCGGGTGACCTGCCCTGCCCGTGGCGGCTCTTGCCCTGTCTGTGGCAGCTTCTTGCCCTGCCCACGGCGGCTCTGGCCCGCCCATGGCGGCTTGCCATTCTCAAGGTGGTCTGCCCGCTAGGAGAGGTACCCGGGAATCGAACCTGGGGCCTCCCATGTGGTATACCGGCGCCCTATCCACTGGGCTATTGAGCCGGCCCCCGGAAAATATTTTGACAAACTCAGATTATATATTTATATATGATTAAGATTAATAAGATTAATAGATTATTAGAAGCCTATTAAAATAAAAAAATTCTAAAAGTGGACAAGTTTTATATACAAATACTATCACTGTACTATAAATAGCTGTGTCAAAATGTAAACTTTTAAGTACATAAACCAAAAAATGGATACCTTGATAGAGCCAATGCAGATATACTGATTAGTTTGTGATAATTCAGAAAGCTGCTATGGTGTGTCATAAGTACTTGCATATTGGTCTATGGTTTCTCTTTTGAAAACATGCTTATAATAATCACAACCTATCAAAGTATATGCATATGCTGATGTGGGGACATCAGACTAAAATATTTGACAAATGGAATTATCCCTGAAGAAAATCAGAGCTGTATAGAAACAATGAAATGAAATGTGCTTTAACACATTTTGTTACACATTTACATGAATTTAATTGTTAGGCAACAAGATGAAAATGCCATAGGCTTTTGTAGATATTATCAGATAAGATGTATTACAATGCACTAAATACTGTTCCATTTGGTAAGAATATACATTTTTCACAAACCCAAAATTATTGTTTACTATATACTGATAAAGCATCATTTAACAATGGCTGTTTGCTCTCTTAACAATTGGAGTGATAACAGTGGTGCTGGAATGAATTTTTTTTTAAAGATTTATTTTATTTTATTACATATCTCCCCTCACCCCCCCATTGTGGCGACACGCCGAGGCTGGTCACTGCGCAGGTGCAGCTTTCCCCTTTTGTGGGCTACTTCTGCTTCCATTCACGGCCGGCTCCGCTTCAGTTCGCAGGTGGCTGGCTCTGCTTCAGTTCACGGGCGACCTGCCCTGCCCGTGGCGGCTTTGCCCTGTCTGTGGTAGATTTTTGTCCTGCCCATGGTGGCTCTGCCCACCCATGGCAGCTTGCCCTTCTCAAGGTGGTCTGTCCGCTAGAAGAGGTCCCCGGGAACTGAACCCGGGGCCTCCCATGTGGTATACTGGCGCCCTATCCACTGGGCTATATGGCCAGCCCCCTGGAATGAATTTTTGATGCATGACTATGTGAACAGAATAAAAAAATCATATGGGTTTGTGGCTGAAAATAAGCAATACGGGTGAAAATTATCAACATTTTTATTATAGCATTTTCAAACTGTTACACTTATTCTAAGAGTTTATAATATTTTGTTGAAGTTTACTGAAGGCTATTTTTGATGAATCCCATTGTATTTTTGAATAAAATACATTTCTATTGCTATTTTGTTATATCCATTAAAGAACTAGAAGAAGTGAAGATGCCATATAAAAAATAAAAATTATTTTTAAGTAAGTATCCTAGTTTTCACATTTTAAAACAAATATGTCATACTAAAGAAATGTAGGCAGTTTTGCTTGTTTATGTAAAATGAAGAGAAGGCCTGTGTGCCTTTATATGATTATATACAGGTTTGAATTTTAGCTCTAAAACATTGGTGTTGTCTGATCTTGGATAAGACTTAACTCCTTTGTTTATTCAAATGTAAAATGGTTCAGCTCTTGGAAGAAGGAAGACAGAATGCACTCTCTGTAACCAATTCTCCCCCAATTTTATATGTGTGTGTGTGTGTGTGCATGTGTATGTCTGTGTTGTGTGTTTGTGTGATTGTCTACCTACTAGTTTTTCTATATTCTTTTACCAGAGAGTCATATTTTATAACTAATCAATTCAGAGCAGGAAGGTATCAATTGATTACATATGAAGTTAATAGTGATACAAAATAATATTTAAGGCATATAGTCAAACACACACGTATTTTCCAAAGTCAATAATGAGTATATCTCTTCACATAAGCTTTTTGAAAATACCTTATGTTTTATACCCACATCTCCTGTAGTTATCTGAACAATGATCCTGCTTATAATACCATTACATAGTCTTCAAGTAAGTTTCTGCTTGAAAATTCATGTTCACTGAACAAATATTTTTCTCTTAATAATTCTTCTCATTGGTTCTTTTGTCTCTCTTTTTCTTACACTATATATCAGAAAATTTAGTATTGGCAGCATCAGAGTATATAAAACATGGATAGCATTTTGACTTTATCTTGTGGGTAGCTAGAACTGTTTCCAAGATAAGTAAATATCATGGTTCCATAGAATAGAGTCACCACCGTCAGGTGGCAGTCCCATATGGGGAAGGTTTTATATCTGCCCCTTGAAGAGGTAACTTCAGGACAGTGAGAAGGATACCATGGTAGGAATGATGGTCATGGATGCCACTCCAGAGAGGACAATAAATAAAACCTCATTGCTTTGGGTATCTGAACAGGAGAGCTGATAGAGCAATGGGATATCACAGAAATAATGGTTAAATGATGTTGGGCCCACAGAAGGACAGACTGAGCAAGCCACTCAGGTGGGTGAGAGAGCTGGCACAACCTATTAGGTAGGAAGCAGTCACAAGGTGGATACAGAATGTAGGAGTCATGAGACCTGTACAGTGCAGTAGGCAGCAAACTGCAAGGTACCAATTGTAAGCCATGGCAGTCAGGAGGAAGAACTCACTTGTCAGGGCCATGTCAGCCAAGGAATACTGAAGGAGGTACCCTTGGTAGTAGATGGCTTTCATCCTGCTAAGAAGGTCACCAACATTTTTGGGATAAAGACTGAAGAATAGCAGAAATCCAAGAAAGCTAACTGACTCAGGAAAAAGTCCTTGGGGGAATGGAGCTGGGAACTAGCCAGAATTATAGTGATAATGCAAATGTTGTCCACCACCATGATGAGATAGAGCAGGAGAAACAGCACAAAAAGGACAATATTCAGGTCAGGGTTTTCAGTCAGTCCCAGGAGGATGAATTCTGTTATCACAGTGACATTTCTGTCAGCCATTTAAGTGGTTCCCCTAAAAGAAATCTACAGGGAAAAGGGGATAAAAGAAAACCATCAAAAAGTACAATTAGTATGTAGGAATTCAATCTATCAGCATCTTTAAAGAACTTCATAGTTTTACTTGTTTTAAATAACAATCCACAGTAAACTAAATTCACACAATTTTGAATCCCTTGGATTCTTCTAACAGGAATATTTGTTTAGTAGAGCTAGTTCAGGGGATGGATTCTAGGTAACAGTATATTCCAGATTCCAGAAAAAAAAAAATCAAGGACCTCATAATTTAGGGGAGAGGAGGTCATGTCAGAGAACTCAATATTTAACAGGTAAGTTTTTTGAGAACTCTGAAAAATTATTCTGTATAATATGTTTTTAATTTAGATAACTAATAAACATGAAACATATATTACACAATAATATAAAAGACAAATTATATATTTATATATTGTTCCACACAATAAAGCACAGACTATTACTTAAGAAAGATAGAGAATCAGTGGAGTCTGGAAAAGAGAAAAGAAAAAAAGGAAAAGATTTTAATCATAATAAAGTTACTAATTTGTCAAAATTCACTTATTCCAGAAAATCACTCTTTGCAGTTACAATTGATATGGTCCTTTGATACTATGCTCTCCTGGAGCATTTCTTATTCAATGGCTTGGATTTGTTCATAGCAGATTTTTTTCATAGTGTCTTTATTATTATTATTATTATTATTATTATTATTATTATTATTATTATTATTATTTGGTTACATATGCCCCCCTTCCTGCTTGCTCTTTCTGTGTTCATTTTTGTGTTCTTCTGTGTCTGCTCTGTCTCCCCCCACTGTGGTGACACGCTGAGCCAGGGCACCACGCAGGTGACTCTGCACTGCTATTGGGCAGGTCTGCTTCCATTCCTGGGTGGCTGTTTGCTCCATTCACAGGTGGCTTTGCTCCATTCACAGGTGGCTCGCCCTGCCCATGGCAGCTTTGCCCTGCCAGTGGTGGCTTTTTGCCCTGCCAACAGCAGCTCTGCCCCACCCACAGCAGCTTGCCATTCTCAAGGTGGTCTGCCCGCTGGGAGAGGTCCCTGGGAACTGAACCTGGGGCCTCCCATGTGGTGTACCAGTGCCCTATTCACTGGGCTATACAGTCAGCCCTATAGTGTCTTGATTTCTTTAATATCAAATCAGAACTCTTTCTCAATATATTTTAATTCCCTGTGGTCAAAAACTTCAAATCTAATATCTGGGACAATTCTTATGCTTTCTGAAGAGTCAATCATGTTTGAATTGACCTTTTGGCATTTCATCCAGGAAAAGTGAATTCATTAAACTGATTTTATGTTAAGCTTTATCAGGTAAACCCAAATACTAGAAAAATAAGGTTGATATGTATATGTTTGGGAAACACTTTGATTAAGTAGTGTTTAAGAAAGATTTTTTCATGGCAGATATTTTCATATTACAAAATAAGCTACTTGGCTTTCTGAGTTTTGGAAAAGAGTAAGTAATATATATCATTTTCCAAATTAATTTGACAACTGAATCTGTTTTCACTAAATATTTATGAATAAAGTGTTTCAAAATCCATAATATAGGAATAATATTTCAATGGTATTGAATAAAGAGTCAGAAAAACATGGGCTAGGTTTTCTACATCTTATTACAATGTAAGGTAAACTAGCTATTAAAATTAAAATT
>PVKH010002276.1:0-27802 GCA_004027955.1 Chaetophractus vellerosus
GCTCTGGATGCTGACCTGTATACCTTAATTCTGTGGTGTGACTTTGGATGCCTTCAGCAAAATGTGGATTCTCTGGGGAAATAATGTATCTCTCTGAGCCTCACTTTTTCATTTGTCATGGACAAAATCAAATATTCAATAAATATATATTAAGTGCCTATTATGTGGCAGAAATGTTGCTATGCACTGAAGATATGCAGTGAGGAAGGTTGAATAATAAACAAACAAAAAAATAAATAAATAAATAATAAAATAAAATAAAATAAAATAAATTTCTATGTGCCAGATGGTCTTAAGTTCTAGGGAATAAAAATTTGAAGGAATAAGAGAGCCATGTACATACCTAAGAAAAGAATATACCAGGTAGAGGGAATAGCAAGTGCAAAGAAGCTGAGTGAAGAGCATGCCTGGACCACTAGAGTACCCAGCAAGAGGGCCAGAGCAGTGGGAATGGAATTAAAGAAGTGAAGATTGTACAGGAGATTAGCAAGCTTGAAGGGGTGAGTGGAGTGGTTCAGGTAACTTCTCAAAAACAATTTTGAGCTCTGTACCTCTTAATCAGAGTGATACAGATGTCCCAGAAAGTTATGATCAGAAGAGTGATATGATCTGATTTATATATTTTAAATAACAACTCTGTTATGTTGAATATAAGCCACAGGGGAACAAGGACAGAAGCTGAAATATAATTAGTTAGGAAGTTAATACAGTAATTCAGGGGAGAGATGCTGGTGGCTTGGACCAAGGATTAGGATGTTTGGGGGTAAGAAGTAGTCAGATCCTGAATAATTTGAATGCACAGAAATCTAGACTTGATGGATGGATGCAAGGTCTGGGAGAAAAAGAGGAGACAAGGATGCCTCCAAGTCTTGGCCTGAACAACCAGATGTAGCTACTATTTACTGAGTTCAGGAAGCTGCTTTAAGGGTGATGATAAGATTTTCCATTTTATACATAAGAAGTTTGATATGCATAGTAGACATCCAAGTAGAGAAATTGAGTAGGAAGTTGAATATATGATTCAAGAGTTCATGGTATGGGATCTAAGTCCCCTCTCATTCAGAAGTAGAGTGGGCATCACCATCCCAAGGTCCTCAAGATGGAGGAATGAGCATACATAAGAGGGGGAATGCAGCTATGGACCAGAGCAGACTTAATATTATTCTAGTAATGGAAGAACTTGTAACATTGATATAAAGATAGTGGTCACCAAATGTTCTGGGGGGTGGGGGAGAGAAGAATAGATATAACTTGGGGCGTTTTTGGGACACTAGAGTTGTTCTGCATGCTATTCCAAGGACAGCAAGGACAGATATAGGTCATTATACATTTTGTCAAAACCCATAAAATTGTGCAGGCAAAGTATAAACCATAATGTAAACTATAGATCATGGTTGGCAGCCATGCTTCGCTGTATGTCCATCAGTTGTAACAAATGTAGCACACTAATGAAAGATGTTGTTACTGTAGGAAAGTGTGAGAGAGGGAGTAGGTAGGGTATATGGGGATCCCATAGATAGATAGATAGATAGATAGATAGATAGATAGATAGATAGATAGATAGATAGATGGATGTATATATTTTGAGGTACTAGGATGGGGGATTGAACCTGGGACCTCGTATAAGGGAGGCCGACGCCCTACCTCTAAGCCATATCGGCTCCCTTCCCCTATATTTTTGTTGTAACTTTTGTGTAATCTAAAACTTCTTTAAAAATAAAGGGAAAAAAGACTTGTCTGGGTCAAAAAAAAAAAAAACTTCATGGCAAAAGTCTAGGTTGGATTGATACTGAGTCATTAGAGTACAGTTAATATCAGAAAAGGCATAGAGGGCCAGGCATTACTCTAATCCCTTTTAGAGATAATAGCTTATTTAACGAGTTAGCACTTCTGTGAGATAGGAACCGTTATACTCTCCATGTTACACACAAGGAGACTGAAGTAGAGATAGTAGAAATCACTAACCCAAGGTTACATGCTTAATGTAGTATTGAGCTGGGACTCAAGTTAGACGGCTTTGCCCAGAGGTTTGTGCTCTTAGCCACAATGCTCAACAAGAATTTGATGTAAATTGCCAAGGAGTGACTGCAAAGGACCAGAGCAGGACAGCATTTAGAGGTTGTAGAGATGAGGAGAACCAAACAGCAGACCACAAGGGAGTTGCCAGTGAGGTATGAGGAAAACCAGAGACATGCAGTGTCCTGGGAGGCAAGTGAAGAAAGTGAATTTGGAGAGAGGGATGAACTTTGTCAAATGCTGTTGATAATTAAAGTAAAATGAGAACTGAGTCTTTGACTGGATTTTTCAAAGTAGTGGATATTGGTGGTTGGATAAAAACTTGGATAAGAGGGACTTGGGTGAATGTTAAGGGCAAGTCCAGATAGGAGTGGATTCAAAGAAGAGAGAGAGGAAAGGAATCAGAGTCAGAAAACATAGATATTCCTTTAAAAGAGTGTTCTGTAGGAAAGATGAGAGAAACTATAGGTTAGCTGAAGAGAAACAAAAGGAATAATAATAGTCTTATCTCAAGTAATCATTGTAGGCATTAAATGAGATGATAGTTTCAGATGAGTCTAAACATAGTAAATACTCATTAAAGGCAAGTAGTTATTAATATTATTTTATTACATTATCATTTATTAGTGCTCATTACATATAAAGGGTTACCTGAAGATTTCACAGATGATGTGACAAATCACAATAAAGGGCAAAAAGATGTTCCAGACAAAGAGAACAGCCTGAGCAGAAGCATGGGGTGAGAAAGGGCATCGAGTGCTATCAAAAGCATCTTCCTGGAACCAGGTCTGCATTAGAAGGAAAAAACAACAAAGAACTTTAATAGCTTCCTCTTGTCTAGAACAGAGTTTCACAGAATGTGTTACATTAAATAGGATTCCCTGCTCAAGTAGCTTTTGGGAGTGCTGAGTTAAGCAATGAAAAGGCTATTTCTTAACTAAAAACTTTATTGGAGCTTTCTGAGGATATGACATGCAGCATTGCCAACACATGTTTGAACTTGGAAATCTTTTACAGCATAGCATCACCTTTGAGGAAACTCTGGCTTAGAAAATAAAGACAAACATTTTTTGTGCTCATTAGCCTTGCCAAAACTTTTATATATTTGGCTTGCAGCCCTAACTAGGGCTTAGGAGTCATAAAGATCTGGAGATAAATGTAAATGAGGAAAACTCTGCTTATACCAAATTGAAAAATAAGACATTTTAAAATACCAAATGTTTCCAAGCCAAGTGTGGAGACAGATTCCTTCAGACTGTCTGAAGAACAGTATTTTAGAATTAGAAAAATGAAGTGTGTGTGTGTGCAATCTACAATTCACAGGACTGTAAACGCTAGTTTGCCCCAGCTCTAGTTTATACCGCTATTCCATAATTATTAGTGATGCCCTTTTCTAGTCTCAAAATTGTTCCAGTTTGGATGATAAATTATGATTACATTAATGATGACCTAGCAATTCTAAACCTGTGTTTCGCAGAGACACTCTCACACAATTCTACGAGAGGACACTGTGTGAATATGTACACCACAGTGTTGTTTGTGGTAGTTGAAAACTGGAAGCAGGATAGGTGCCCATCGCTAGGGGAATGACTAAATAAAAGTTAAAGGAAGATAATCATGAAATACTATAAAGCAATTAGAAACAATAAACTAGGTATACATTGTAGATTTGGAGTTCATTTATAGTTGTACTGGAAAATCTCTTTATTTTCTGTGCAACTGGATGTCTGATATTTTTACTCTTGGCCAAGAAAAGGGCAGTGGGATTTATGATGTGCTGGGGACTCCCAGGGTCAGTTTTTTTTTTACTGGTGGTTTGCAACAGGCTAACAGGTTTGATGAGCCTGGTTTATTTATGTGGCCAAAGGGGCATAAAAAAGCTTCACTGGGAGCTATTCCTCTGAGCTCTCCCAATAATAGCCCTTTGCATGTGGCATAACTCTGGGACCTCCAATATTCTCTTGCTATACTGTATCCTTTGTATTAAATAAAGCCTTACATGAGTGTGCTCTATGGCGACATAAATGCATACAAATTCATCTTTCTTTTGATAGTTAATGGTCTGGCTTTACTCTACTGCCTAAAGTAAAAAGTACTTGAACCTGAAGATACAGTCAAGGAGGCAAGAACATTCTTTTTGGTGAGAATTGCTATAGTTTCTCCATTTTTTTTCACCTGGATCCATTTTTTATTCTTTCAATGTGCACTTAATTTTGTTTCCCCACAATGACCTTTCATTTTTCCCATAGTTCATTAAATTTAGCAAATAGTTTTTCCTTAAATGTTTAAACACATCATTGTCATTCTATTTCAATGAGCTTCCGCATCTAACTTCTCATTAGCTCTTAGTGCATTAACACAGGTTATAGACTAAAAATCAAATTCTGGTTACCTTGCTCTTTCTGACTGAGGTCATGTTTTATACTAGAAATAGACTGTATCATGACAAGTTTGTCATGCTGAAAGGCCCCAACAACATCATGTCTGTATACTAGAAGGCAAACCAATGGTGTCAATAGCTAGAAAATTAATAAAATAATTTCCAGTAAAAGTGGTAGATTGATCTCATGCACTTATCTTCTCTCTTTCCAATAACCTTACCAAAATGGCTCTAAAGGAGTAAAAATTTGTAAACACTCAAGGAGACTAGGAAACAGAGAAGAATATCAGCAGCTGCGAGATTTAACAATTTTGGAAGGAACCAGAAGGCATATGGAAGAGTAGTAAATCGACAACTTCATAGAGGAAGACTCCATCGAAATGTTTCCACAGAGGAAGAATGATAAGAAGCTACTCAATATACCAAGACATCCAGAAAAAACAGGTATTTGGAGGCATAGGTGTTTTGGAAGTTTGGAAAGTTACTGAAAATGGGAGGTATGTTGAAAGAAAACATGTGGATCTGGCATTTTCTAGTTACCCTTCCCCACCTTTAAAACCAAAGTAGCTATCAACAATGAAAATAAACAAATGTTATTTTCAAGGGAAATTAAACCACAGTGGCTCTGAACATGGGGACATTATGAACTCTGAAGAAATAAGGTGAGCATTAGGGCTAAAGATGGGGATGCATGGAGGGTCTGAAACTTAATGGTGGGATCCTTTGATAACAAAACTCCTGCTTGAGGAATATCCCTCTTGGACAGGAAAATGGAGGGTCTTCTTTTCAGAAATTGAATGCTTAGTGAGGGGGATTATAAATATTCATGTATTCCGAAGAAGATATCAAATTACTACTTAATCACTGTAAATGAGGCAAACAAATTTCACCCATACAGAGAGAGCTTCAATTAGCTTTGTTTTGCCTTACCTTTAAATATGAAATCATCACTAAGAATCATGAGGAATTTGATTAAGCCTCTTGTATAAAAGAAGGAGATCAAAGCGAGTACACTGGTAAAGGATCACAGGATGAAAAGTATAGTGACTATCTCAGAACTATAAAAAAGATATATTTTATCAATGAAAAAAGGCAGAATACTATGAAATCAGAGCAAGAGCCAAAGAACAAGAAATACTACCAAAAATTAAAATTCCAATAGGACGTTTGAAAAACAAAGTTGAGGATATGCCCCAGAATAAAAATGAAAGGGGAAAAATTGGAAGGCCAAACATCTGGTTAATAAACATTTTAGAAATAGAGAATAGAGGAAATACAGGGTATGAAATTATTTTTTTAAAAAACAGGAAAATAATTGAAGGACATGGTTGAAAGTGTTATTGAATACCTACGACAATAGGTTTTTTAAAAATCACACCAGTGTACATCCTCATGAAATTTAAGAACTCCAAAGATAAGAGTTAATAATCAAGACTACAAAGGGAAGTGTGGGGTAGATCACACAAAAAGAACAGAAAAAAATAGCTTCTGAACCCTCAGCAGAAAACATGGGATATCAGGAGATGCTAAAACCTGAGGGTTTAGATTTAAACCTGAGGTTTCATCCTCAACTGTCTGTTGAGGATGAAGATAGAATGAGGATAGATTAAAGTTACCCTATAAATGAGACCTAAAAATGTGCTTTTACATGTATCTATTCTAAAAGTTTTTGGAAGATGTACTCTAGCAAAACAAGGGATAAAACCCAGAAGGAGAAGAGGGAATCAAGAAACAGGGATACAGCCCACTAATGGGACATAGGACATCTCCAGAATGACAGCTTCTTATCAAGCTTGAAGAGAAATCATTACAGATAGGAAAAGCATAGAAAGTTCTAGGAAGTAAGTTTAAAGGAGAAAAAAGACACTGATAGATTTTCTGACAATTCAGATTTTTTTTAAATTTATATTAAAAGTCTTTTGATAATTTTGCTAATGTGGAAAATAAGGAATAGGTACATAGAAAACCATGTAAGTGAAAAAAAGAAATTATTAACTCCAAGAACAATTTTTTTAAAGTACAAGAAAGGGAACATAATTACAGCAGAGAATTTAGATCATGAAAGAGTATCTACTTAGTTATAATAGTATAACAACTATCTACAAATTAAAGTTTATAATATTAGTATTTTAGAAGCATGAGAAAAAGGGATGCGTGTGTGTGTTAGGGGAGAGTGTATATGGGGGATTGCTAGGATCCTGATCTTATTTGAAGTAACATACTGTTTAAAATTAATGTAAATATTGCTTAATTAAGTCATAAATCATAAGCAAATTACCCCAGAACTATCAGACGAAGAAATTTAATATTGTATCTCTGGGGAGCCAACCTGGGGAAAGGCAAGTACTAGGGAGAGTACTGCAATTTTTCTTTACTAACTCTTTTTGTACTATTAGTGGTTTTGAGCTATGTTTGCATAGTGCTTTGATAAAAAATATTACAAATTAATAAAATGAAGAATAAAGAGATCCATCAGCAAACTAGTTATCGAGGTTTCCATATTATGGTCTATTTGTTTATATGAATAGAAACCTGACAAAAGTTTTCTAATTTATGAAGCAAAGCTAATAATATTTGCTGCTGAGCACTTCATGAGGTAGTCTTGAGAACTAAATAAATACTATTAGAAATATTTCAACTGCCCCAGGGAAATAATGATAAAACACAAAACAATATTATAACATGCCTATTCTAAAAATTAATTTTATTGGAATTTAAGTATGTATATTTTTATATAGCAAAGAGTGTAATATATTATTACACTCTTTTAATGATTTATTTTATACTTATGAAGTTAGTTCTAAGCATATATGTTGGTTACAGCAGTTGAATTTTTAAATCAAATACCCAGATAACTTTGTCAGTTCCATTTTGCACAGCAAAAAACTAAACACATTTTTTAAACTGGCCTAATTTTTAAAAAATTAGCTCAAAAATTAAAAAGCTTGTGGATATCTGTCTCTTTGGATGAAAAGAGATTGCAATTTATATTCACAAGGTAGTGTAAATTAATTCAGCAGCTCTTGAAATCCATTATTTAATTTCTAGATTACTCGTAAGCCTATCTATCAAATAAACCTGCCGTTCTTGACATTTTGTGAAGGTATCTTCATCAACTTTAATATTTTTCCTCCTTTAGACTCCCAGCCCAAAGAAAATAGTCTTCCCATATTTCTTGAAATCTCAAAATTAATTAAAACAACAACAAAAAAAACACCAAAAACATTTGATGTAGAAAGTGCAAAATTCCCAGGAGGGTGATGACTGAAAATCTGGGCTATTTCTGAATCTCTCGTAAATGTTACCCATCAAGAAATTGACTGCCCTGAGTCACAGCTCACTTCAGACCACTAGCCTAGTCATTTTATTATTTATAGTAAATAATAGGTCGGGGACACAGTGTGAATAGCACAGCTTGCTAAGTATCCTTTTTTAGGCATATTTTAAGAGGTAGAAGAACAAAGACTGCTCTAATAACAGGCTATTTGAGGCTATAAATATTTGTTAATACCTTCTACATAGCATACAGGAGGAGAAAAGAAATGCCATTCTCTTATTTAACTCAATGTTCATATTAAATGTTAGGCTCCTACAGTGCTCTTTCATTGACTCACTATCAAATCAGCCAGTGGACTGAGGTTGAATTGGAATTCAATGAATCCATTAACCAATATTAGTACTCAGTTGGTGAAACACTAGAATGAATAAGACCAGAAGTTTTAAAAGTCTAAAGTTGAGGAGATCTGGGAAGATGGTATCAGAGTAGACAGGCAGGACTCAACTCTCTCACAAAAACAATGGAAAAAGGGCCAAAAAGACCCTTTGCTTTAGGGGTCAGCAGACCAGGCACTTGCTTTAGGGGTCAGCAGACCAGAACAGTACTGTGCAACTCCCAGGAGGGTGAAGAATGGAGAGATAAAGAAGCCCCAAAAAACCAAACATGAGTTACTAAACCTCTTCGGCCACTGGGAAGGGCCTCATCCCGCACCCTCAAGACATTAAACCTGGATAAAACCCCTGGCCCATTGCAGCCTCCTGAGAGGGGAGAAGATGTCTTTCTCCCTGTCAGCTGTTACAAGGGAAGGGGGTAGGTGCATCAGAGAGCAGAGAGTGTTTTCTTTTCAGTAAATTCAGCCGACTGAGACTGCTTTGAATCTCAGCTCTGGCGAGACCAGAAACACAGGAAAGCAAAGGTTGAAAGAAACACCTCCCTGGAAAGACTCACAAACAAGGGTCATTTGTTGGATAACCAGGAAATTGTAAGGAAAAAACTGCTTTTAGGTCTCTCTTTAGTCCCAATTCCTGGGAGAAAATCTGTGCCCCATTATTAGCCCATGGCCCAATACTGATAACTTAAGCTAGGCAATTTTAAAGACTCATAAAAAGTTGATCCAAATATCAAAGAAGAGCTATGAAAAAAAAAATTAGAGGCAAGAGGGAGAAATTGACCATCAAAGTATATTCACCAAGATATTCAGATACCTAGACAACAGCAAAAAATTACAAGTCAGGCTAGGAAGAAAAATAGATGGCCCAGCCAAAGGAAGAAACCAAATATCCTAAAGAGTTACAGGACTTAAGACTAATAATCAGTGATAATCACACAAATCTCCAAATTAAATCCAAAGAATTGAGGGAAAATATGACTAAAGAGAAAACAGATATTAAGAAGACACTGGGTGGGCATAAAGAACAATTTGAAAGCCTGCAAAGAAAAGTAACAAGGCTTTTGGGAGTGAAAGACACAAGGGATGAGATTAAAAATACATTACTGGCACATAACAGCAGATATGCATTGCTGAAGACAGAATTAGTGCTTTTGAGGACAGACCATCTGAACTTGAAAAGACAAGAGAACAGAAAGATGCAAATGGAAAAAGACCGCGAATAAAAGGGAGAAAAGGTAAAGACAAATGAGTGTAGATGGTTAAGAGACTTCAAAGTGAGTCGAGAGGTCGTCCCAGAGGTAACACTTATACACATCTCAGCAGGGTTTCATAGACTGCCAAAGTGGATACTACCTCAAATGGTGGGGCTCCTGAGGGCTCTGGAGACAGCCAGGTTCTATGGTCAGGGCAGATAGTTCGGTGCCATTCCAGTGGGACCTACTTTGGAGTTTGTGCTCCTGAAAGTGACAGAGTTGGACTAAGTTATGCCTTCCCTACACATGGCTCATCTGTCCCTTCTATTTGAACCTATACTTGGTGCTGGAATTGGTAAGTGTACATCCAAGAGACTTAAATCTTTGGGCCATCCATATGACAGCTGGGCCCTGAGGCTCAGCAGAGTTTTAACACCTACTCTCCAGTTCATTGGACTCACCCAGGACAACTAACAAGGAGGTAAGGATTGACAACCACCATATCAAGGAAATGAGAAAGCCTAAACTGCAAGCAAGAGAGTCCCATCCATTGGCTGTATGGGATTGAAGCCCCCTCCCAATTAGAGGTGGAGTGGACATCGCCATCCCAGAATCCTCAGGATTGGGGAATGAACTATAGACTAGAGCAGATTTGCTGGTATTCTACAAAAGACTTGTGATTCTAGCAATGGAAGAAATTACAACATTGATGTGGAGGCAGTGGCCACTGGAGGCTCTGGGGGCAGGGAGAGGGAAAGACAGGTATAATGCTTGGGCTTTTTTGGAATTCAGAAAATATCTTGAGATGAATCAAAACAAAAACTCAACATAGAAAAACCAATGGGATGCAGTGAAGGCAGTGCTGACAGGGAAATTTATAGCCCTTAGTGTTTACATTAAAAAAGAAGAAAAGCTAAAATTAAAGATTTAACTGCACACAAGGAGGAACTAGAAAAACAACAGTAAACTAATACCAAACGAAGCTGAAGGGAAGAAATAGTAAAGACCAGAGCAGAAAAAAAAATGAACTCAAGAACAATAAAACAATAGATTCAACAAAATCAAAAGTTGATTCTTTGAGATCAAAATCGACCAAGTGTTAGCTAGATGGACAAGGAAAAAAGAGAGAAGATGCAAATAAATAAAACCATAAATGAGAAGGGGGGACATTACTAATGACCCCACAGAAATAAGAGATCATAAGAGGAGACTATGAACAACTGTATGACAAAAAACTAGAAAATGTAGATGAGATGGACAAATTCCTAGAAACACATGGAAAACCTACACTGACCCTAGAAGAAATAGAAGACCTCAACAAACCAACCACAAGTAAAGAGATTGAAACCATCTTCAAAAATCTCCCAAAGATGAAAAACCCAAGACCAGATGGCTTCACAGGTGAATTCTACGTATCATTCAAAGACAATCTAAAACCGATCTTCCAAAAAAGTGAACAGGAAAGAATACTATCAAAGTTATTCTATGAAGCAAACATCATGCTAATCCCAAAACCAGATAAAGATACTATGAAAAAAGAAAACAGACCAATATCTCTGAATATCTAAATAACATAACTAATATCTAAATAACACGGATGCAAAAATCCTCAACAAAATAATTGCAAACAAATGCAAAAGCCTGTTAAAAGAATTATACACCATGATCAAGTGGGTTTTATCTTAGGTATGCAAGGGTGGTTCATCACAAGAAAATCAATTAGTGTAATAAACCACATTAATAAACTGAAGAAGAAAAATCATGTGGTCCTCTTGATAACTGCAGAAAAGGAGATTGCAAAATGCAGCATCCTTTCATGATAAAAAACATTCCAAATATAGGAATAGAAGGGCATTTTCTCAATATGGTAAAGTGGTAAAGTGCATATATGTAAAACCTACACCAAGCATTGTACTCAATGATGAAAGACTGAAAGCTTTCCTGCTGAGATCAGAAACAAGACAAGGATGCCCACTGTCATTACTTTTACTCGACATATTTATTTAATTTCCATATACATAGTCAGTTTATTCACACAGAATGCTTTCGTGTGTGTGTGTGTGTGCCTGAAAATATTTTTTGTGCCTTCATTTTTTTAAACAAATCAACTTTTGACACATATTAATAAAGCATAAATCCATCCAAATAGCACAATCAATGTATTCGGTATAATCACATAGGTGTACAATCATTACTTCATTTTTAGAGCATTTTAATTGCTCCAAATAATAATAATAATCATAATAAACGCAAAACATACTAACAAAAATTCATCACCTCTTAATCTCTCTATGCTTTAAAGGCAGGAAGTGAGAGTCCTCCAACTTCCTTCTTTTTTAAGACATTTTTTGGCTAATCAGGGTCCCTTACTGTTCCAAATAAACTTGATAATAGGCTTTTCCATTTCTGCATAAAACACTGTTGGGATTTTTATAGAGATTGAATTGAATCTGTAAATCAGTTTGGATAGAATTGATACCTTAACAATATTTAGCCTTCCAGTCCATGAAGACAGAATGCCTTTCTATTTATTTAAGTCTTCTTTGGTTTCTTTCAGCAATGTTTTGTAGTTTTCTGGATACATGTCTTTATGTCCTCAGTTAAATTTATTCCTAAATATTTGATTCTTTTATTCACTTTTACAAATGGATTTTTTTTCTGATTTCTCCTCAGATTGCACATCAGTAGTGTATAGAAATGCTTTTGGTCTTTGCATATTAATCTTGTATCACGCTAATTTGCTGACCACATCTATTAGTTCTAGTAGCATTGTTGTGAATTTTTTCAGGATTTTCTAGATATAGAATCATATCATCAGCAAATAGTGAAAGTTTTGTGCCTTCTTTTCCTATTTTGGTGACTTTTATTTCTTTGTCTAGCCTAATTGCTCTAGCTAGAACTTCTAGCATAGCACAGTACTGAATAACATTGGTATAGTGGGCAGCCTTGTCTTGTTCCTGATCTCACCAAGAAAGCTTTCAGTCTTTCACAGTTGAGTACAACGCTGGCTTTAGGGTTTTCATATATGCACTTTACCATATTGAGACAACTTCCTTCTCTTCCTATCTTTTGGAGTGTTATTATCAAGACAGGGTGCTATATTTTGTCAAATAACTTTTCTGCATCAATCAAGAGAATCATGTGATTTTTCTTCTTCAATTTATCAATGTAGTTATTATACTAATTGACTTTCTTTTGTTGAACCACCCTTGCATACCTGGGATAAAACCCACTTTTGGGTCTTGCACTGTCTAGTTTTTTGGCATACAGTTGTTCACAGTTCCCTCTTATTATCTCTCTAAATTTCTTTGCGGTCAGTGATAATGTCCCCCTTCTCATTTCTGATTTTATTTGCATCTCATCTCTTTTTTCTTTGTTAGTCTAGCTAAGAGTTTGTTGATTTTGTTGATCTCAAAGAACCAACTTTTGGTTTTGTTGATTCTCAAAATTACACACTTTTGTATCCCAAATAACTTAGTCAAAAGTGTGAAAAGACAGCTGATTCAATGGGAGAAACTGTTTGGCGATCACATATCCAATAAGGGCTTAATATCCATGATAAAAAAAGAGATACTACAATAACTGTAAAAAGACAAACTATCTGATCAAAAAATGGGCAAATGACTTGAATAGACATTTTTCCAAAGAAGATTAAATGGTGAAAAAACACACGAAAAAATGTTCAACATCACTACTAATTAGGGAAATGCAAATCACAACTACAATGAGAAATCATTGCACGCCTATTAGAATGGCTACTATTAAAAAGTCAGAAATCTAAAATGTTGGAGAGGATGTGGAGAGTTAGGAATGCTTATTCATTGTTGGTGGGAATGTAGAATGGTATAGCCACTCTAGAGGACTTTCTTAAGGAAATTGAATATAGTCTTGCCATGTGACCAGGCAATAACACTACTAGGTATATACCCGGAAGAACTGAGAGCAGTGATATAAACAGACATCTGCACACACACTAATGTTCATAATGGCATTATTCACGATTGCCTAGGGATGGAAACAACCCAGGCGTCCATCAACCCATGATCTGATAAACAAAATGTGGTGTATACACCTGATGGAATATTACGCAACTGTAAGAAGAAAGAAGTCGTGAAGAATTTGACAACATGGATGAACCTGGAGGATATTACATTGAGTGAAACATGCCAAGTAGCAAAGGACAAATACTATATGATTCCAATATTATGAACTAAATATATTGTGTAAACTCATAGAGTGAATAATTGGAAAATAGGTCACCAGATAGTAGAATGAGGGTAGAGAATGGAAAGCTGAGGGTTAATCTGTGCAGAATTGGTAAAATGATTGTAAATCTTTGCAAATGAATAGGAATGATGAAAGCACATCACAGCGTTTGCAACTAGCTGAGCTATTATATGGGTATGATAGTGGTTGAAAAGGAAAATCTAGGACATATATATTACTATAAGGAAAGTTAAAAAATGTAACATCGGACTGTAGAACATAGTGAAACCTTGTGAAATATGATTATAGGTAATATTGTATATATAATTTCTTTACAAAATATAAATACAAACAAACTTGAGAGATGAAAATAGAATGGGAGCTATATACGGCAGGGGAAACATAGAAGATTGAGAGGTGATGAGGTTTTTTGGTTTGTTTATTATTATTAATATTGGAATATGAAATGCTCTAATAATGATTGAAGTGATGAATGCACAACTATGTGATTATATCAAATACCACTGATTGTACACTTTGGATCGATTAATGCTTTATTAATATGCATCAATCAAATTGATTTGTTAAACAAAATTTTAAAGGTTTAAAATGTTTATGATTTACATTAGATTTAAGTATACCTTCATATTACAATAATATCCTAGTCTATAAAATATTTGTCTGACTAATTCTTTCAAAATACAATGAAATGAGTGAATTACTAAAATTAAGAAAATAAAAATTATATGTGACTACTTTTTTGTATTTGTCAGACTTGCTTCTATAAGAAAGAAAACTAGAATTATTATTTGTCAGAACAGTGAGATTCACTTCTGAAGCAAAGAAATATGAAATAGTAAAAAGTTAAAAGTTGGAGTTCCACACTTTGCTCAATTTTTCTTGAGGTTAAATCTTGTTCATTTTTTTTTTTGGTTGTTTTTATTGTATTGTATTTGGTGTATCCAAGACAAATATTTAGCCTTGATGATTTCTGCAATGTTTAAAATTTCTACTATCATTAGTTTCAAACTTGATAACTGACATAACCAACTTTTTATGATATAGTACCTTTCTGTGCTACTGGCTCAGTCTTCTTAATAAGGCATATTTATCTATCTATCTACCTATCTATCTATCTATCTACCCTGTCTAAAAACTTAAATCCTCTAATCCTATTGATAATATGTAATTTTTAATTAAATAGTTTCTTTTTCATTGTGGTAAAATATACATAATAAAAATCATTTTAACCATTTTAAATGAAAAACTCTTTGACTTTAAGTACATTTCCAATACTTTGTGACTTTCAACATTACCTATTTCCAGACCATTTCTATCATCCCACACCAAAACTCATACTCTTTTAGCTATAAGTCCACATTCCCCTTTATCCCCACCTTGTTAACCACTATTCTGCTTTCTGTCTCTATGAATTTGCTTATTCTAAGTATTTCATATAAGAGAAATCATACACTATTTGTCCTTTTGTGTCTGGCTTACTTTACTCAACATGATGTCTTCAAGGTTCATCCATGTTGTAGCATATACCAGCACTTCATTTTTCATATGGCTGAATAACATTCCATTGTATGGATATGCCATATTTTCTTTATCCATTCATCTGTTGATGGTCATGTGGTGTTTTAGTTTCCTAGATTGATTTAAACAATGGGAATTTAATGGTTCATGGTTTTGAGGCTGGGAAAAAAGTCCACATCAAGGTATTATCAAGGTGACGCTTTCTTCCCAAAGCCTTTTGTGGCTATCTTCCAGCAATCCCTAGTCCTTTGCTTGTCTCATGACAAGGCACATGGTGGCCTCTTCTGGCCTCTCCCTTTGCTTCCAGGTTCCATTGGTTTCAGTTTCTGGCTGCTCCCTCTGTGGCCTTCTCTCTGTCTGAGTTTCATTCTCCTTAGAAAAGTCTCCAGTAATAGGATTAAGACCCATCCTGATTGATGTGGGCCACACCCTAACTGACCTAACTTCATCAAAAGTTCCTATTTATAAAAGGTTCACACCTTTAGGGATGAAGTAAGTTTAAGAATAATTTTTTCTGGGGTACATACAGCTCCAAACCACTATACTTGGGTTGTTTCCACCTCTTGGATAGTGTGACTAATGTTGCAATGAACATTGGTGTACAAATATTGGTCCAAGTCCCTACTTTCCATTCTTTGAGGTATTTACCTAAAGAAGGTATATTGCAGAGTCATGCGGTAATTCTATACTTAACTTCCTGATGAATTACCAAACTGTTTTCCACAGTGGCTGCACCATTTCCCATTCCATCCAATAATATATGAGGGTTCCTATTTCTCTACATCCTTGCCAACACTTGTTGTTATTTTCATTTTTCAAAATAATAGCCATTTTAGAGGGTGTGAAGTAACATTTCATTGTAGTTGTAATTTGCATTTCCCTAATAGCTATTGATGTTGAGCATTTTTTCGTATACTTATTGGCCACTTGTCTTTCTTCTTTCAAGAATTCTCTATTCAAGACTTTTGTCATTTTTTATTTGGATTGCTTGTCTTTTTGTTGTTCTAATATTTTGCTAGTATAAATAATGTTTTAATAAACATTTAAATAAATACCTTTTTGTATTTAAATTTTCTTATATTAGCTTCATAGAGATATAATTATTGAGACAACGAATATGGGCATTTTAAGTATATTATTATTTTTGCCAAATATCAGATAGGTGCTGCTCATATATTGGCTCAAAGAATATTTCTTGTTGTACTTTTTAATTGCATAACTTTCATTATTAATGAGGTAAAATATTCTCTGATTCATTAAGCATTATGTTTCTAATTTAATGAATAATTTGTTCATGAACTGTGCACATATATTCATTGAGATTATTTTTCTCTGATTTCTAAGTTTTGACTATTTTTTATTTTAAAATATATTTTAATAATATGTTCTACTTAGCTATTTACTCATCTTTCTTAAATTTATCTACCAAGAGATTTGTGTTTATGTGAATTTTAGGATCTATTTTTAAATTTCCCAAAAGTATCCTACTTGAATTTTGATTGCGGTTATATTAAATATATAAACAAATCTGGAAGAAATTATTTTTTTCCAATCATCCCATTCAGGAATTGTTCACTCACTCCATTAAGCGAAACATGATATTATAGCCCTCTTGCTTTTCTTGGTAAGATGATTCTTGGATATTATATTTCACATTTATTTGTGCAAATAGGACCATTCTTTTTTCATGATAACTTCTAATTGGTTATTATCTGTGTGTAAATCTTTGGTTTTAAATTGCTTGTGTCCAGTTTATTTCACTCAAAAATTTTACTTCTTTTTTTCTCCAGTTTTTTCTTAGGCTCTCCATATATGGATTATTTCTTTGCTCAGTCCATGGGTAAAACTTATTGACTCATCCACTTTCACAATAATGTGAATAATAACATGGGAGCAAATTAGGTGGCATATAATTCACTTTACTAGGAGAATCTTGTCTACAATTGTATTTTTACCAAAGCATAG
This sequence comes from Chaetophractus vellerosus, assembly GCA_004027955.1. NCBI lineage: Eukaryota > Metazoa > Chordata > Mammalia > Cingulata > Chlamyphoridae > Chaetophractus > Chaetophractus vellerosus. The sequence continues at coordinate 16,968 of PVKH010002276.1, forward strand.
CTTTCCTCATTTCTCTATTAACTCCTTAACCTACTGAAATCTGAAGTTCATACCTACCATTACTTCATCACCTTTTTTATAGTCTAATACTTAATTTCACTGTACTTATATGCTAATCAAGTGATAGGAGCAGGATAAAAATAGCTTGCACTGTTACCAATGATTTCCTAATTATCAAATGAGATAATCACTTCATTTACAATTATTTGTTGAAATCTAATGAGCACCCTTCAGTCTATATCACATTTTTAGAATTAAACAGTGCTGTTTTCTCCATCTTCTTCCTTACTTGATTCTACCTCCCATCCATCTTTACAGGTTCTTCCATTACATCTCTGTGTGATCTTCAGGTTACAATGGTGGCTTGTCTTCTACCCATTGCTTAAATATTGGTATTTCCAGGAAGATGATTTTTTCCCTCATTTTTCTTCTACTCCATTCTTTTTTAATTACTTTTACTGGGAAATTCCAACAATTTCATAACCTCAAATGTGAACTATATGTGGTAATATAGCTATTACCTCTTTTCAGTACTGCATTTCTGTTGATCTACTTGTCACTTCTTTCTGATGCATGAGACTTTCCCAAGTTTATAATGTCCAAAATGGGACTCATTATCTTTATCCAAAATCATCTCCATTGCTAGAATTCTTTATTTTGGGTAATGTCACCATGATAATGATGATGATGATGATGTTCTATGATAATGATAGTGTTAGACAAAGAAGAAGAATAACAATAAGAAAGAGGAAGAGGAGGAGAAAGAGAACAAAAAGGAAAAGGAGAAGGCAAAGGTAAAGAAATAAATGAGACATTTATTCAACACTTACTATATTTTTATTCTAGGCACCATTTTAAGAGCTTTGAATATATTAACTCATTAATCCTTTCAACAATCTTGTGAGTTGAAAATAATTATACTTTTTTTTTCACAAAAAAGAAAATTGAGGTACAAAGAGTTTGAACAAATTGTCCAAGGTCACATTGATAAAAAAAAGCGGTAAGATCAGTTTTATAGACTCACTACAAATCCTCCTTTTTTCCCTTTAATTGCAGTTCTATGTTTCCAAGCTGAAAACAAGATAAGAGTCATTTCTGAGGCATTCTTTTATCTTATATTGTTAAATAAAAAACCAAGGCTTCTCAATTGGTCACTCATATATCCTTAGCTTATGCCCTCCTATCACTTCTACCACCCATTTCTTTGTTTCAAACAACCACTAACTCTTTTGTTTTTGCTTTGCAAATATTAATTCATTTAATCTTTTAAAAAATATTTTTAATTTTTAAAAAATGCTTTAGATTACATAAATATTACATTAAGATATAGGGAATTCCCATATGCCCCATTCCCTACCCCTCCCACACTTTACTACATTAACAACATTCTCCATTAGAGGGGTAAATTTGTTACAATTGATGAACACAAAGTGACAAAAGATTTCCCACTATGCACGACTATGTATCCATGATGCCTCTATGGTCAGGATAACTGCATCATTCCCATGTTTAAAATGTCCCCATTACTGCCTTTTCCCTACAGATAAAACTCAAACTCCTTGGCAAGGTACATAACATCTTTCATAAGCTAAAGTTGTCCTACATTTCTAGTTATTCCCTACTTGCCCTTCAACCCCACTACAAATATATGTTCCCAGTCATAATGAACTACGTGTCTTTACCTGAATGTACTCTGCTTTTTCACGTATTTTCACATATGGTTTCTTCTGCTTAGGATGCTGCTTCCCTTGTTTTCTTCTATTAGGTGAAGTTCTAGCTCAGCTAAAAAATTTCCTTATCTATGACACCTTCCTTGCCTTATTTTGGTAGTGTTGATCACTCACTCCCTTTTGAACTGCAGCATTTGTAGCCTCTACCTTTAACACTTCTTTCAGTATATTGTGTGTGTATGTATACATATTCTTAGCCTAAATGATATGGATATGTATGCCATATATGTGGGAGAGATTGTGCCTTATTCATATTCATTTTTTGGATCTGAATAATATACAGTGCACCGCATGTGGGAACTATTAAATAAGTGTGGTTGAACACATGAATGAAGGAAGAAAGCTAAGAAGGAAGGAAGAAATGATCACCATACTAAAAAAGCTTTAGGTGATCATGTTTTATGGTAAAAGATGTTCATTTTTTTTTTTTTTGCCTCTCCCACATATGGGAAAGAATGAGGGTGCAAGACCCAGGAAGCAGGTGAGATTCTGGAAGAGGTACACTGTTGAAAGCAATCTCCTCAGTTGATTGCAGATATAATCTGCAATAGATACAATCAACTTACTGATGATTTAAATACATGAAATATCCTCACAGTAAAAATCAGGCCAGTGCTTGCATGACCAAACAAGTGGAGACCTATGGCCTTTTAGCAGGGTAACTGTACATTGGGGAAAAGGAAATGATCAAACATTTCAGGGATTATTAGGCATTAATAATGTCTAAAAATTAATGGCCAGATTGGAAGAGACGTTAATTCCAGGAGACCCAAGATGTCTCGCTGTGGTCTACCAGTCAGTGTAGAGGTTTATGGAGGTCAGGTGATCAATGGAATTTTAGCTCAGGTCCATCTTACAGTGGGTCCAGTGATTCACTGGAGCCATTCTGTGGTTATTTTCCCAGTTCCAGAATACATAATAGGAATAGACATGCAAAAACTTGAGAATCCCCACATTGGTTCCCTGACTTGTAAAGTAAGGATTATTATGATAGGAAAAGCCAAGTGGAAGCCACTAGAACTGCCTCTACCTAGTAAAATAGTAAATCAAAAAGCAATACCACATTCCTGGTGGGATTGCAGAAATTAGTATCACCATCAAGGACTTAGAGGATATACAGTGGTGGTGATTCCCATCACATCTCCTTTCAACTCTCCTAATGATCTGTGCAGAAAACAGATTGATCTTGGAAGATAACCACAGATTATAATAAACTTAACCAGTTGGTGACTCCAATTGCAGCTGCTTTTCCAGATGTGGTTTCATTGCTTGAGCAAATCCACACATTCCGTAGTACATGGCATGCAGCTATTGCTCTGGGAAATGTTTTATTCTCAACTGCTGTTGGTAAAGACCACCAGAAACAGATTGCTTTTAGCTGGAAATGACTTTCACTATCTTAACTCAGGGGTATATCAACTTGTTAGCCCTATGTCATAATCTAGCCTTCAGGGACATTAATTCTCTCTCCCTCTCAGGAGAAATCACACTTGTCCATTATATTGATGATACCATATTAACTGGACCTAAGGAACAGGAACTTAAAACACTCTACACTTATCAGTAAGGCATTTGCATGTCAGAGGGTAGGAGATACATCCAACAAAAATTCAGGATCCTTCCACCTCAGTGAAATTTCTAGGTGACCAGTGGTGTGGGACATGTCAATATATCCTTTCAAAGGTGAAGGACAAGCTGTTACATCTGAACTTCCCACAAGCAAAAAAGAGGCACAACACCTAAGTGGCCTCTTTGGATTTTGGAGATAATATATTATTCTTCTTGGTGTCCTATTCTAGCCCAATTATGATGAGAACTGAAAAGTTGCTAGTTTTGAGTGGGAACCAGAAGAAGAAGAGCCTCATCATCCAGCAGATCGAATAGTGTGGAAAGTGTCAGTAGCAAATAAAGATGCTGTCTGGAGCCTTTGACATTTCCCTATAGGAGAATAACAATGTAGAACCTTAGGATTTTGGAGCAAAGCTTTGCTATCCTCTGCAGATAGCTACTCTAATTTTGAGAAATAGTTTTTGGCCTGCCACAGGATCTTAGTGGAGACCAAACACTCAATCATAGGCCACCAATGTACCGTAAGATCTGAGTTGCCCATCATGAACTGAGTATTGTCTGACCCATCAGGCCATGAAGATGGGAATGCACAGCAGCACTCCATCAGAAAATGGAAGTGGTATATCCAAGACAGGGCTCAAGTGGGCCCTGAAGGCACAAGTATGTTACATGAGGAAGTGACCCAAATGCCTATGGAACTCACTCCTGCCACATTATCTTCTCTTTCCCAGAACTATTTTACTAGGTAAAGTTATAAATGTGAGCTACAACTAGATGACCAGTTGCAGAAATGATAACTGTAATGATTATGAATATGTCTTCTTTGTTTTGTTATGGGTATGTTTTTATATATATACACAAATCAAATTTCTTGTTTACTTCCCTATCTTATCCCTTTTTCCCATGACATAAGTTGTAGTAACTTCATGTCACAGTATTTAAGTTATAGGATATCAAGTTTAAGAGTGAATATTACCCAAGAAACTTGCAACCTATTCTGGGGAAAGTTAGTGTGTTTCTGGTTGTACACAGGACAAGTGAGAATTTTTAGGTGAAAATATAACTGATATTGTTTTTATTTAGAGATTAAGTGTGGTTTAAGTAGATGTGTACGGGTGCCAAGTTGATAAGGGGTGGACTATAATGATTAAGTTCATGTGTCACCTTGGCCAGGTTATGGGATACAGTTGTTTGGTCAAATAAGCACTGTTCTGATTGTTACTATGAGCATATTTAATAGATTTAAATCATCAGTCAGTTCATTGGGTGTATGGCTGATTACACATGTACAATCACCTGAGGAGACTGCCTTTAGCTATGAGACAAGTCTCATCCAATTTGTAGAAGGCCTTTAAAGAAGAAGTGATGATTTTTGCAGTCAGAAGGGAGAATTTCCATCTCTACTTCAGCCAGTCGACTTCTAGGAAATTCATTGAAAAACTTTATTGACTTTTCCAGCTTTTGGTCTGGTCTAAATCATGGAATTTGGATTGTCCATCACCACAGTCACGCGAGCCAATTCTTATTTTAAAAATCTCATATATATATATACACATACATATATATGTTGGTTTTGTTTCCCTAGAGAACCTAGAGAACCCTAATACATACACCACACTCAGCTGCCTTGAGTATTTAGGGAGTAGAATAAGGAACACCTTTACTATGTTTATTCTCTGGGTAATGCCATTCTCAAGTACACATGTATTTAAAATATATATACTTGTATCAGTTATACAAAGATTTGCAAGTATGTTCTCAGCTTACTAATTACTGGGGGCTCTCTATTTGAGGAAGCTGGCCTATAGGTTCTATTGTTCCAAGAAGTAAAGTGAATTCCAAACTCATCATCATGGACTGGGAACAGTGATCTCTTTGTTGAATAATTTAGGAGTGGGGATGGGTATAAATGACTATGGATCACAATAAAGTTTTCACTAGCAAATGATAATGTCAGACTTGGGGTTCAATAGTCCATACCTGTCAGGGAATAAGATATGTAGAGCAATCAGTCTGCTTGTTAGAATCAGTATGCCTCTATTAAAATAATTTTGAGTAAAATTTCTCTTAGTTCTAGCTTTTTATTGAAACATCTATCCTGCTGATCTATTGAATATGCATTTTAGTGTGAACCATTCTAAATCACGTTTAAAAAATAGGTGAGAGTGTATAAAATGTCCAAGTAGAAAGAAAAAAGAAATTAAAACTAAGCCCATTAAATTAATAATTCTTAATTATAGTCTTAATACAAGGTATTTCCCAGGACTAAACAAGATAATCACTCAAAAGCAACATTATAAACTCTAAATAATGTAGTAGTGATCCCCACTTACTCATCTGAACAAATAGCTGGCAGGTGAAATGACAGCTTCTAAATCACAGATCAGCTAAGATGAGAAAAATAAAATGTTTGGACTAGAACAGTTGTTTGATAAATGTAGCCTACTTTTCTTCAATGTTTACTTTTGATAAATGGCCAGACTTTGCCATGACTTTGCCTTGACACTTATCTCACAGTTGGCAGCCATTATCTTGTGACAACAATCTATTCTTTTCTGTTATATTGCAGCTTATAATTGTTAAGTCTTCTCACTGAGGAGTTCCTAACAATTTTGTGATTTATGACACATGGAGCCAAAGTATCAAATAAAGTATTTTAGGCCTATGATTTGTAACTAAAGTTTAAAAATTCTATAGCACTTTTTGGCTGTTATTTACCTACTTACCAACTTCTGGGGAAAATATTATAGAAAGTGTCTCAGTTTTCTATGGCTGCTGTAACACAATACACAAACTGGATGGTATAAAATAACAGAAGCCTATTGTCTCACAGTTATGGAGTCCAGAAGTCCAAAATAAGGTGTCAAAAATCAGAAGAGCCATACTTCCTCTGATGTCTTTACAGAAGAATTGTTTCCAAGTCTCTCTCCTGGCTTCTGGCCAGGGCCAGCAATCCATGGCATTCTCTCCATCAGTTAACATATGGTGCACACTTCTGTCTATCTCTTTCTGTGTCCAAATGTCCTCTTCTTATAAGGATACCAGTCATATTGGATTATGGCTCCATGCCACTCAAGTATAATCTTATTTTTTTTAATTTATTTTTTAATAGAGCAGTTGTAGTATTATAGGATCACACAGAAAATACAGAGTTCCTATATAACCCACACACACATGCCATTTCCCTATTTATTCACATTTTCCATTAGTGTTACCTTTGTGATGGTTGATGAAACAATATTATTATAATTGTCTATAGCCCATAGCGTACATTAGGGTTTACTATTTGTGTTGTACAGTTTTATGGGTATTTTAATTGTTAGTTTGGTAACATATATACAACATAAAATTTCCTATTTTAACCACTTTTGAGTTTACAATTAAGTATTAATTATACTCACAATGTTGTGCTACCAGCACCACTACCCATTACAAAACCTTTTCCATTACCCCAAACAGAATATTTGTATCAATTACAGTTTATTTCTCCATTCCTCACACACAATCTTGCCCCTGGTAACCTATATTCTAATATCTGCCTTTGAATTTGCATATTGTAATTATTTCATGTCAGTGAGATTGTAGAATATTTGGCCTTTTGTGTCTAACTTATTTCACTCAACATGATGACTTCAGGGTTCATCCATGTTGTCCCATGTATCAGAATTTCACTCAATTTTAATGTTGAGTAATATTCTATTGTATGTATATGTCATGTTTTCTTTATCCATTCCTCCACTGACGGACACTTGAGTTGCTTCCACCTTTTGGCAATTATGAATAATGCTGCTATGAATATCGGCATGCAAATATCTACTCAAGTCCCTTTTTTCAATTTTTAGGGTAATAGTATGACCTCTTTTTGGTCAGTAATTTTCTTGTGCTGTCTTTATCTGGCTTTGGTATTAGAGTAATGTTGGCCTCACAGAATGAGTTAGGGTGCTTTCCTTTCTCTTCAATTTTTGGAAGAGTTTGAACAGGATTGCTGTTTGTTTTTCTTAGAATGTTTGGTAAAAGTCATCAGTAAAGCTTTCTAGTTCTGGGCTTTTCTTTTTTGGAAAGTGTTTGATTGCTAATTTAATCTCTTTACTTATTATTATTGTTGAGATCTTCTATTTCCTCTTAAGTCAGTATAGGTACTTGGTGTGTTTTTAGGAATTTGTCTATTTCACCTAAGTTATCTTATTTGTTGGAGTGCAGTTGTTCACAGTATCGTCTTATAATTGTTTTATTTTTGTGAGGTCAGTAGTAATGCCACTTCTTTCATTTCTAATTTCAGTAATTTTGTCTTCTGTCCCTCTCTCTCTTCTTTTTTCTGTCAGTCTAACTAAACTTTTGTCAATATTATTGATCTTTTCAAAGATACAAGTTTTGGTTTTGTTGATTCTCCCTATGGCTTTTCTATTCTCTATTTCATTTATCTACACTCTAATCTTCGTTATTTCCTTCCTACTGCTCACTTTGGGTTTAGTTTGCTAGTTTTTCAAAGATTCTATTGGGGAAATGGCACATTGGAGTGTCTTATGCTGCCTTCTTGGTTGACAGTATGAACTAATTTTACCTTGCTTAATTCCATCAATAATTGCCTTATTTCCAATGAACATTGCATTCTGAGGTATTATGGAGTAGAACTTCAGTGAATCTTTTGGGGAGACACAATTCATTGTATAAAAGAAAGCAAAGTAATTGCTGATAATTTTAAAAATTCAAATTTCTTTAAATTGCATACCAATTCCTGACAAAATTCATTGACTTGCAATTCCAATGCTGCAACAATATTTTTCTCACTAACATACTAGTCATATACCATTGTATTAAACTTGTAGTTATTGACATTCCCTTCATCACACATATTCTTTTTCTACCCCAGGTAATTTTACTCCTATGGCTATAATGTACTTCACAGAACATACAGGCCAAATTGAGGGCAAATCCTCTAAAAGAACATTGTTTGTATGGATAGATAATTTAAAAACATTTAGAACTGACCAACTAGACAATGAACTGAAGTAAATGGAGTTGGACTGGCTCTCCATGACCACCCAATTTAATTGCCTCATTTTACAGATGATGAAACTAAGGCCTAGAACATCATTTTTAGATATATGAGGAAGAATATAACACTATTTATTATGAAAAGAGGAAATAGGGGCGAGAAGATAATTGCTTTTCAGACACAAAGGACTGTCATGTATTAGAATTAGAGTTGTTACAAAAGGACCAAGGAAGCATGCTTGGCTTGTCCAAATAAAACCCTAAGCCCTCTTCATAAAACAATTTTGTCGTGTCAGCTGATAAAATATATTCAAAATGAGTGAAAACACACATCATATTAATTATGACTACATGGGTTATTTCTATTTAATTGAAAAGTTCATATTTTCAGAGATAATGACAAACTAGAACTTGTCCACAAAAAGAAGACCAGGACAACGAAATTTCTATAAACTACCTTAGATGAAAGAGTTGAAGAATTCAATTAAATATTTACTGAACAGAATAAATGAAAAGGGGATATTTTCACCTGAAGATATACAATAAACAAGTTCAAATTTTCAGAGGACTGTCACACACAAAAGATGAAAGACTGGTTGTTCAGTATTTCTCTAAAAGGCAGAACTTGAACTGAGGGATAAATATAATGCAAGGAGAATTGTGCGAAGTATTTCATTTATCTTAATAGTTGCTCTTCCAATATCATGCACACCACGACTTTTACTTTCTTCTGAAAAGAGATACTATAACTTAACATTCTCCATGAACATCTTAAATATGTTGCATTTTCATGGCAAGCACTCCACTACCAGCAATGGATACATATACAGCATCAGAAAAAGTCTAAAGTTAACAAATTGTTTTTAAAAAGAAATGGTCTGCTGTTCCTCAGTTATATTTCAGTATTCTACATTAGTGAGTCTCAGGAAGTGAGGAACAAAAGAGAGCATATTCTCCAAAGAAGGTGAGTCTGAATCCCCAGCAACTGTGATCTTTCTTCTGGGAACAGTCCTCCTCAAACCCCAAATGAACCACAAAACTATCAACCACAGTACCAATGGAAGTGTGTTGTACATGGAAATGTATTGTATGTGGAAGCAGGAAAATATCTGACAATCACTGCTCTACATTAAACAGGAGAGATATATTTATGAGTCACTAGGAAAAATAACCTCGCTATGTAATACTGATAGGCTCCATCCAAATTGATGAATATTACAAAATGATAATTATTTCAACAACTATTCAGCACAATGTTTAAGGAAAAATTCTATATGTATTTTTTCACATACTCAGTAAGGAATGCCAAGGTACTTAACCCATTCAATAAATTGAAAAAAAATTTTTTTTACATTTCTCTAATTGTCTGTATACAGGATTTGAAGGTGGATCTTGAACTTTGAATGGCTAATCAGTTTTCAAGGAGAGCCATGTAATCGGTCAGTCTGGCTAACTGCTGATCATTGGGGATTGGTGGGACTGGGGCAGGCTCTAATAAGTAAATAAACCTATTAAAGGAAACATCCAGGGCTCCTGCAACTGGCTTTTGGGACATAACCATTCTTGTGATGGAGTCAGCTTGCCATTCTTGTTCTAAAATACCTTTCACAGACTCTTCTACAGGAAGCCCGACAAAGGCTGCAAAAGTCATCAGCGATTATGGAGGTATATGCCTGAGAAACCAGGGGCAAGGCTTAATACCTTGTTGCATCACCTAGTGCTCCCATGATTGGCTGAACCATCTCAGGCCACTGATAGGCGTTGATGGGAGTGTAGATCCCAGGGAAATCTCCCTGCCAGATTCTCTGTCCTAGTGACCAGATTCCCCCAAGTTCAGAATTAGCAGGTTTTATAGTAGGTGGCATTCTTTTCCAAAGATATTGTGCATTATTTATATCATTATGAAGCACATATAAAGCTAGAAGCTGATCATACACAAGGGGGTGTGGCAATTCCTCCAGGAGCCTCAAACTCCCTTCTCAAATTGATCCAGCAACTTTTTGAAAGTGAAGGCACTTTCTGCCATCACCGCCATTGGCATCTTCCCCACCAGGCCACCACTGTACTATCTGGAAAGCCAGACATCACAGATTGGCCCTAGGGGAGTCACACTCATGATGACCTAGACCATTTTTATAACTTTCCAAATGATACTTAGATAAGAGAGGAAAGGCAGCCACATGACACTAAGAACTCTTGCAGAATTACCTAATCTAGTGCTATTTCTGCTAATAATTGTTCTTAAACTACACATGGAACACCTATTAAAATTACAGAGCTTTAAATTACTACTCCATATCTGAAATGAAGATGAGGACTCTGCATTTTCATAGTGTAGGCATTTCTTATGTTGCTGATCTAAGAGCATACTTTGAGAAATACTGTTCTATACCATAATATTTAGTTATAAATATAAGGTAATCTTTCTCATTGTTTTGGCTCTCACACTAGCTTTCTCAGTAGTGGTTTCTTCTAGGGATTTAGTTTTAAAAATATCTAATACAGACTGAGGTGGGGAGGAGATGGAGCAGAGAGGGAGAA
>PVKH010002277.1:0-27645 GCA_004027955.1 Chaetophractus vellerosus
TTCAATATTTTTCAATTTATTGAGACCTGTTTTGTGACCTAACATATGGTCTATCCTGGAAAATGATCTTTGTTTGCTAGAGAAGAATATGTATGCTTTTGCTGTTGAATGAAGTGTTCTATAAATGCCTGTTAGGCCTAGCTGATTTTGAGTATCATTCAAGTCTTTTATTTTCTTATTGATCTTCTGACTAAATGTTTATCCATTATTGAAAGTGATGTATTGAAATCTCATACTGTTAATGTGGAACTTTCTATTTCTCTTCAAATCTGTCAATATTTGTTTTATTTATTTTTTACCTCTGCTGTTAAGTGCCTATATGTTTATAATTGTTATGTCTTCTTGTTGAGTTGATCTTTATTAGTATATAATGACCTTTTTTCATCATCTGTTCTTAACTTAATGTCTCTCTTATCTGATATTAGTATAGCCACCCCAGCTCTCTTTTTGTTACTACTTGCATGGTATATTTTTTCCATCCTTTCACTTTCAAATTACTTAGATCTTTGAATTTAAGGTGAGTCTTTTGTAACTAGCTTCTAGTTAGGGCTTGCTTTTTCATCCATTTTGCTAATCCCTGTCTTTTGACTGGAGACTTTAGTCCATTCACATTTAAAGTAACCACTGATAATGCAGGCTTTTCTTTAGCCATTTTGCTATTTTGCCTTTGAAAATCTTATATCATTTTTGACCTGCAATTCTTCCATTAATGGCTACTTTCAAATTTATTTGTTTTTTTTTTACTGTAACATTTTTATTTCCCTGTAATTTCTTTCTGAACATATTTTTCATATACTTTCTTTGTGATTATTCTAAAATTAAAATTTAACATCCTAAATCCATATTACTGATTCATGATTTGATTGCAACTTATGTTCAGTAGAATACATGTTCACCCTTCCATCCATATGTACCCCCATCATTTTTTTGTACTTGTTACAAATTATATCTTTGTACATTGTATTTCCAGAACCATTGATTGATTTTTACTTTTAATGCATTTGCATTTTAGCACTTTTAGTGGTGTTTACTGGTATAATGACAAACTTGTTTGAATACTTCTATCTAAAAACAGAAATTTGATAAAATTGTTCTTTTTCTTTCATAGGTAGTAGATCATCTAATGCAAAATTGCCATCAGTTCCAACACTTGGTTCAGTTCCAGATGACCCAGTTTCAAGTATGAGGTATTTAAGCTACTAACTTGGATATTTCTGATTTATTCCTTTTGATGACCCTTTAACTGTCTTTTGTTATGTTTTCTCTTTCTTTCTCCTCTTCTTTCCCTTTCTCTCTCCCTTTCTCTCTTTCTCTTTCTTCCTTTTTTCCTTTCTTTCATCAACATACGTAACACGAGGCTTGAAAATATCTTAGAGGTTCAATTTATTTGTAAAGATTATAAGTTGTAAATGATTAATGAGACTTGATCTAATTAGTGGCTATCTGTGATAAGTAAACATGCTATATGCATAAAACTTATGATAGTTACATAGACAATTAGTAGCTGTTCTTTCAAATGATTGTAAATTGAAAGTTATTCAGAGTTATTCATGTATAGAAATGCTGTAAGAATAGGTGAGGATCAATCAAACAGAGCCTCAGCAGTGTTGAATTGTAGATTGTGTCATTTTCCTTGTTTAATTGGGAATATCTATTTCAAATTCTAATTTTGGATGCTGTGAATTGTTTGCTACCGTGGACAGAGAGTTCTTGATACTCTTTACCCCAGAGGTAAAATCCATAGCATTCTACAAATATAGGCTCATAGTTGTGATATCATTCAGGGCTTGAAAGGTCTATGTGATATGTAGAAAGGAATATTTTTAAGGATAGTAAATGGCAGGGGATGGTTAATACAGTAGTAATTTCCAGTGGTTTACCAACAAATAATTTTAGCAGCAGCTTTTTTCTTAGTAGTATGAATAGTAGGAACTCCTAAGAGGTATATAATGATTGTTTGTGTACGTGTGTGGTACCTAAAGCTGTGGCTACCTCTGAATCTTATCAAATTCAGGGCGTTCATTTTAAAATTATCAAATATATATGCATATATTTGTATATATTTGTATGTGCATATATATGTGTCAATATATGTATACATGTAGTCGCACATAGTTACACATATTAATATGTAAAATGGATTTTTCATAAATGTGCTCATATAGCATATGTCTTTTCAAATGCAAAATTATTCCGATTGCATTAATATTAAGTTGTAACAGAGGTAGATAAAATTAAATGACAAAAATATAAGCTGGTTGTTTGAGTGTATAAACATTTATTGAGTCTGTACTGTATACTGTAGTTTATAACTTAGAAATGAAGAAATGGTTCTTGAATTCTAGGTGCTGATGGTTTATTTGTAGTCAAGTTTGATAAGGATTATAGGGTTTGTTTAGGTTACAATGAACATTAGTAAACGGCTTGTATTCTTGTCTGGCCAGTTAAGACTTCCAATAAGAATTGATGCTTGGAGTTTTTAACACCAGGTTGTTTGCCAGGACTAGGGTTATAAGATAGAGCAGGGTAAAGAAGGATATTCCAGGCTGAAGGAGTGGTATGCATAGCACTAAATGAGCCTATAGGTAATTTTTAATTTTTCATGTAATTTTACATTTCTATGGAAATTTATGCTTTATTTCATAAACTAAAAAATTGATAAATTCTGTTGACTAGTATGTAATTTACCTCTTTTCAATTAGTATTACAGAAAGGCTTGAACATTCTTTGGAAAAGGCAGCTCCTCTTTTGCGAGAGATTTTTGTGGATTTTGCACCTTTTCTCTCTCGTACACTTTTGGGTAGCCATGGACAAGAGCTACTCATAGAAGGAACAAGTAAGTGATTTTTCTTTATTTTATTATATATATTAAAACTTTGAAGTTTAAAAAGATTGAATTATTGATAATAACAGATGCATGGAAGTTTATTATTTAAATGTTTTCTCTGAGCAAGCACCTGATAATCTCTATTTTTGAGGCATATATAATGTGTTTGTTGTATTCTAACCTTATCAAGATTTTTATCAGTGATTTGGCTGAAGCAGAAAATTATGTGTGACCCAGAGAACTAAGATTTTTAAAACACATTAAAATTAACTAAGAGACTAGAGAATTGGAGGAACTAGTATCACAATAATTAGTGAGTCATTTACTTAAACTTTGAATTTAAGATCCTTATAAACAACATTATATTCCCACAAATTAGGAAAATGAGGAATGCATTACTAGTCTCTGTTAGTAGAATTATTTTACGAATAAGTAGACATTATATTAGTAATGTACAGTATTCTATTTACATTATATTTAGATTACCAGGCCATTTCTAGGTAGTTATTTGAGATTGTGTCAAACCAGATAACATGCAGAAGAAAGTTGCTGAGAATATTGGAAAGTGTGCTATTTAAAAAATGGATGAGGAATTTGGGATATATATATATATATTTTAAAGCATGATATTCTTGCCATGTACCCTGTACCTTCAAATATTTGAAATTTAGAAAGGCAACTCATCCAAACGGAAATAGACTTACCCAGAATTTGTGCACACAGTAGATTTCAGTTCTTTAAGAGTGTGAATTTTCAAATAATTCGAGCTATTTAAGAGCTTAAGAGATTGACTTAAAAATACCAATACTACAATAATATACCTTTTTAAGAAGAAGCTAGATGACTTTGATCAAATATGATGTAGAATTGATTTTTGCATTCAAAAATGTTCTGACTACGTAGAAACGAAAAACCTATTGGTCGTTGCCAGTGTTGGGAAGAAAAGGGGGTTAGTGAGTGCAGAGTTTTATTTTGGAGTGATGGAAATGTTTTGGAACTAGATTGAGGTGGAGGTTGCAAAACATTGTGAATGTACTAAATACTACTGAATTGTTCACTTTAAAGTATTTAATTTTATGTTGCGTGAGTTTCATTTCAGTAAATTAAAGAATATTTTGAATAAAAAATGCTTGGACTAGATGATCGCTAAATCTGACTTGTCTGTGTCCATGGTTGCTGGTTTAATATAAGAACATTCCTTTGAAACTGAAAAATCATGGGAAATCAAATTATCTGTACTCCAATCTCTTTAAATATCAACTTGAAGCTTTAGTTGTCTGTTTTAATTTCTTCATTGCTAAAGCAAATACTATGCAATGGATCGGCTTAACAAATGGGAACTTGCTGGCTCATGATTTTGAAGCTAGGAGAAGTAAAAATCAAGGCGTCATTAAGGCGATCCTTTGTTCCTGGAAACTGGCGTCCTGGGGCTGGCTGCCCGCGATCCTTGGTTTTGGCTTTTCTGTCACATGACAATGTACATGGCAGCCTCACCTGTCTTCTCTTCTGGGTCCTGTTTACTTCCAGCTTCTGGCTGCTCCCTGGTTTTCTATGTATCCAGATTTCATTATGCTTATAAAGCATTCCCTTAATAGGATTAAGACCCATTCTGATTCTGTTGGGCCACACCTTAACAGAAGTAACCCCATCAAAAAGTCTTTACAGTGTGTTCACATCCACATGAATGGATTACGTTTAAGAACATGTTTTTCTAGGATGCATAGCTCCAATCTAGCATTAATGTATGAGTAAACTGTGGAAAGGAAATTGGTTTTCTCAGTATGTCATTCAACAGGAAGGACTTCATCATGCAAAATTTCAATCATGGACTATTTTGCAACAAGAACCTGGACTATCCCATTTTGCTTAAAAAAAAAAAGATGACAGTTTTCTTCCATCTCTCATGATGGTTATATACCACAATTTATTTGACATACTTTGTAAGTGGGTAAATATTGAAGGCATGTGTGTATATAAAGGTGACTGTATACACAGGTGACTGGAAGGGAAAAGTTCAGGTAGAAATGAAAAACATTCAGTGGATTGATCATTTTAAATGATGTTAATAAAGAAAAAGCTAAGACCAATTAGAAATGTATGTGAAAATTGGAGCTAGTATTTATAAGATGTATGTATTCTAGATTCATAATGGGCAGTTAGTTGCATCCAAAGGTCATTACCCATTTTGGTATATGTATACTTTCAAATCTAGGAAAATATGGAAGAAAAATTGAATTTACTATACTTATGTCCTTATTAAAATTTCTAATGTTGTTCATCACCATCCTTTTGTTCTATAAATTATTTTAAAAATGATTAGAACATTAAAAAAAAGAAAAATGCTTCTAAGGTTCTTGATGGTAAATGACCATGGCTATTTTTCTTAGCATATGAGGATTAATATAGATCAGTGGGTTCAGATGGTGTTTAATCTCTGGTAAATCATTTGATTTTTCTGAATGTACTATGAACTAAGGAAAAATAATAGATAATATAGTTGGGATGAATAACCCCTAATGTGCATCTGGGCTAGTCTCTCCTGAAGAAATTAGAGTGGTCTTCATTCATGCAACAGTATATCTTAATAAGACAGGTGTTTAGATTATAAAACTCTTAGCTTGGTATCTTAAGTTTGTCCTTTTGGAAGAAACTAAAATTCCATATCTGTGAAAAACAGACCAAAAAGTAAAAGCAAGCAAAATGAACCCAGCTATTTCTTTGAGGAACTTTAGAGGTTTCAGATCATAAACCCATTTAGATCTGTGAGTCTGAAATATCTTCTCCTCTTTCTGCTGGTTGGGGCAATAATAGATGTGAATATATAAAAATGAAAATTGATGCTTCTGGTAACAACTTGAATCTTTACCCCAATTGTTGTTCTAGGGGCTTTGGATAATCCTTAAAGTCTAACTGTAAATCTAAAGACAGAGTTACTGGATTATAATTAATTTCACAGTTCTTTGTACATGCAACCAACCTCACCCAAGTTAGAGATTTGTGTAAAAAATAGAGATGTGATTTAAATTGTACAATCTGATATCAAGTCCCTTATTAGTGTTCTCTCCTGTTTCTTTAGTCCAGATGATATATATTTGTGTTTACAGTACCCATGTCTTTTACAGGGTAAATTAAGCACGAGAGGTCTAGTATCAAGTCTCCTTTTTCCTCTGAATCTCTTTTTCACTTATATTTGTACATGCCCTCCAAAACCACTTCCATGTCCAACAAAGCAACAAAAACTCCGCTCCCAAAATACATTAATTGTTCAAGTCAAACTATGAGATGTTACATGACCTTTTACTAGAATTTGTATTCTAAGCACTCAACTCACTGGTCTGTGCATGTATTGTTTACTGAATCTTCACATCCAACTGTGTAGCAGCTATCAACCATACTGTGGTTTATCAGCCTTTATTAGTGGGAAATAAGATTGAAGTTGATGTACATATACATTAAAACAATTGTAGGGGTAACTATATGAGTAATGAGCCATCCTACAATATGTGGTAAAAAGGACAAATGAACACCTATAAATCTTCTGACTTTGGATAGCCCAAGGACCTTTTTATTACTACGCATTATCTGAGCAGATAAGCCAAATGATTAGTCACAAAAGCATAGTTCGTAGGAATTCTAGTTCCTCTAAAATAGAGCAATAAGGAATAATAACCTAATGGTAAAAATATCTGAATTTACTTACTGGTAGTAAATGGATTTTGAGATTTGAATAAACATAACTTCTGGTAGCTGGGTTACATTTTAAGAAAAGTGATGAGGTTTCAGATCAGTAGAGGGATACACTAGCTATGAGAGATACCTCTGCCCTTCCTTGTGGTCTTGGCAGCATTAGCATGAGGAGTGCTCTGAACTTAGCCCTACAGAAATCACAGTTTAGTCTAGTTTAATGACTTGCTTGACTAATACAACATTATAGACATTCTATAAGCTAATTTTCACACCAGTGGTAACACTGTTGATTTCATCTCTATGTTATGTATTTCTTCACACTTTGAGAAAAATGGCTGTAACTTTTCAATAAAAACTGAGCCACCTATTTAAATTGAATGCTATTTCTAATGCTACAAAATGCCAGCATGTGTCATTAAGTCTGAGGCATGATCACTAAAAACATGGTAGAAGAAAGTAGTTTAGAGCAATAAGATAAAAGAAAGTGAACAAAATAGGATATCTGGCAGAGTTCTAATGAGTGAAAAAAAGGAATTTATTTGTAGGGTATTCAAGGGCCACCAAGAATTATTTTAGATTTTAAACCATGAAACTTAAGCTAGTGTTTACCTAGCAAATTATAGAATTAAAAATAGTAATTTTTCCTGATTATTAATAATTTCACTTAATACTTTAGTCCTTTTTTGGCATTCCCCTTTTTAGATACTATTTATAAAGTGTTCTTTGAATGAATTACTTTAGATATTATTGCTCATCAAAATGAAAGATTTCTTTAAGTGAATATTAACTGTATAAAAATTCCATTCTTAGAATATTTTTTGGTGAACCAAAGAGTCAAAGTGAAACATAAAAGAAAATGTGGATGAATTAATTTAACAGAAATCAAGAATATATAGCAGACAACGGCTTGCACTTCTGTTAAGGTTTATTGTAATGTCAGAGGTCAAGGTACTAATAAGAGTGTTTGGGATGTCTGCTGCCATGAAACAAAATGGAAACTTGATTGATAGCTAGAGGGTTGAAGGGAAAGAGTGTGGTGGAGAAAGCAAAGGTCAGGGAGCTATTTCCCTTCTCTGCATGTATTAACAATCAACTCTCTCCAAAGCAAAATGTAGATGATATTGATCAATATGGCATATGTTGTGCACATTTTCTATGAGGATTGTGAAATGTCACTATATATGAAGTTGTAATAAATGTTTTACTATTTTGAAAGCTGAAATGAAATAGTTTACCAAAAATGGTGGCAGTTTTGATGTCAGGTTTAAAATAACTGGGGTACCTTGTTTAATCATATGGTCAAATGTGTACAAGTTTTGTTCTTCACAAGATGTTAACATTTTTTTTTACAAGCCAATTTGGACAAAGTTATATAATATATAAATCTCTTATATTTGTTCTTTATATTTTAATATATATTTTAAAATTCTCTTTAAAATAGGTCTGGTTTGCATGAAGTCGAGTAGTTCAGTTGTGGAATTGGTTATGCTACTGTGTTCTCAGGTGAGTTACAAGAATATATGTTGAATTAAAAATAAATTTTCATGCAGGTTTACTTGGACAAGGAAATTATAATGGCTTTACCAGATAATTTTGCTGTAATTGGAATTTGAGTTTGCAGTTTTCAAATAATTTTATTTGTATTGTAAGTTATATTCTTATTTTTGAGACTAGCATACAGGTGAATTTAAAGCAAGTGCTGAATTAGTTAAAGATAGATGAAGGAGAAACAGAGTGTTCTGGAGTCACATTAAAAATATCCAGCTTATACATAACCTTGATCTTGCGGTAACTGGATAATTACTCTGCTGTATCTATTAAGGTTATAGAAACAGATTTATTTCTATACATTGTGGAGTGGCATGCTGACTCCTCTCGAATAATGGGTTTTGTACAGAGGTTATGAAATGAGTGATAAATATTGTTGAATTCTTGTCATTGCTGATTATTTTTGACATGCACAATAGATTTGGGAACATGTCGACAAAAATATCACAACCAGCATAATAGGATTTCCAAAATAAATTCCTTAAAGTAAAAATACTTTCAATGTTCAGAAACCCTCTACCTTATGTGGTGAACTTTAATGATTAAAAAAAACAATAGCATAAAAATCATGTATCCTGTGATGTTTTTCTTTCTGTTTTGCAATTAAACAGATGAATGTTTTCATTGAAAGTTTTCTTTGTAGTCTTTTAAAAATGATATCTTGCTGGTAGTAAATTCCCCTACTTTAAACTTGAAAATAGCCTTTTTTAATAGGAAGGGTATTGGTCTAGAGGTCAAGGGTTCTGACCCATTTCAAAACCTTTGACCTTCATTTACAACTCTCATGGTTTACTTGCTTGATGAATAAGGATAATGAAAAATTAATGTTTCTTTGCATTGATTTATTTGTTTTAGTGCCTGTATTGCCAAATTTATTTAGACTGTGCTGATGGACATTTCATGAATACAAATTAAAGAATCATAGAAGGTGTGAAAAATCAATACTATGTATTGTCAATAAAGTGCAATAAGAACAATTACTTTTAGAGATTACACCTAATGGATTTTTATAATGAACTTGTAATGAGTAGTTATGTTTCTAATAGGCTTATTATTCTTAGATTTAGTGAGAATCAAGCTTTTATAACTTAATTATCTTGTTTAGGAAACTCAATTTCTTCAAAACTTGACTGGATAAAATTTCCTATTAAATTATGTGATTTGAAATAATCATTTGTTTATTTCTTACATTGAAATTACCATATACCATTCTTATACCTATATGAAATTACCCTTAAGCCTCTAAGAGGCAATAATTTACAGTTCTGGATGTACCTTCGCAAGAGTATGGATTTGTTGTTTATAGTGGAAAAATTGTTTCACGGGTGAATGGAGTTTCACTTTATAGTTTATATGAATTGAAAGTATTTTTGGTACATGAAAGATATTTTGTATATAATATATTACATAGTTGAATGTTAGAAGCAGAAAAGATAAAGAATGACATGTTTTAATATATCTATTTGTCATATATGTCACAGTGCTGTTTAATGCTAATCTAATCAAATGGGATGCAAAGAATGTTTTGTAGAGCAAGTTGCATAAGTCAGAAATCCTCAATGTTTTTATTTGAGTAAAATACATTAGTGGTTATTGAAGTCTTAAACATTTTTTATGAGTTCTTCAAAAGTTCCATGACATCGCTACAAGTTGTAATGCAGTATGAAAAATGATGTGAAAAATGAAGCTGGAATTAGCTCCAGATGTATACAGATTGTTCCGGGGTGATAATTACATTTTTCACTTTGAATTTTCCTAATTCAAAGAGGTCAGGTTGGCAATCACAAAAGTGATTTATTTTGTTAAGAAGTGAACTGTCCTTTTCTACATGAAAGCTTAAGAGATATGAAATTGAATTTCAATTCGACGTTTCACAGATATTGTGTGGGGATGGCTTGAGTTTGATTGATAATTTTTTTTAGCTGGAGATAGGGTGGGAAGTGAAAAGCTACCATCTTGCTAAAATTTTAATTAATTCTTTTAAACGGAGATGGAGAGGATTGAGTGCCAAAGATCGAAAGATCAGGTCAAAACTCTTTTTTTAATCACATAAATAATAAGATATGCTTATGAACCTAACATCTGCAACTTTGATTTAGAACTTTACAAATTAGTCAGTGTTAATTTTATGACAGTCAGCCACGTTCTGATAAATTTTAAGTTTGTTTTATTTAAAGTTTTTTCTTTATTAGATGACTATTCTTCTTGAATCCATTCAAAACCTTTTTCTGTATTCTTTTAAAGATGTTTAACCACATATTATTACAAAAGAGCATTTTAGAGCTTAAGTTTAAGAAATGAGGAAATGATCACATTTGGTGTGCTGCCAGTAAGACCAAACAGATCTCTAAATATTTTCTTAAAGTTTTATTTAGGGTTATGTTTTAAAATATCCAATCACTCATTTAAGGTTCATTAGGCAATGTATCATATTTAATCCTATTTCAATTTTAACTTTGCTTAGAAAAAATGTAACTAACGTTGGAAAGCTTTTTTACAGGAACTCAGTTCTATATATTGGTGTTTTTTAGTTAACGTCTATTTAAGGTTTATTAAATTAGGTTTATTCATATACTGAATCTCATATAAAATAATTCTAGAACTGTTTAAGCTCCAAAGTCCAATTTAAATTCTCTTTAATTCTGTAGAATAAGACTGCATACATTTTTTGGGAAAGTGTATATTTTCTGATGCGCAAAAAAAACTTGAACAAGTTCTCAACTGTATTTCAGATTGTTTTTAAACAAGTGTGAAACTCATTTGTGCCTTCTATTTGTAGCACAGGTTTATAAACTTTAAAAATATATATATGAATTTAAAGAAAATGTTAAATAAATGTTTCAAATAATATTACTCCAGCATTGTATAAAATATTTGTATCTTGTTCATTTGACATTAATATCATTTTTGAAAGAACTGACATTGCATTCAAGGCTACTTTATAATAGTGTTGCGTTGCTCATCCTAATTCAGTCTGACATACATTCCAATAACACTACCTCCCTTCTTGGGTTTAAAGCTAAATTTATGACTGTGCATTGTGAAGTGCATCATTTAAAAATGGTTTCAACCCAAAACATCTAATAAATAAATAATGTGTATGGCTACTCAGTAGTAGACTTTCTAGACTAGAAATCATTCTATCGGGTACTCAACAGTTCACTATTGGAGAGGGCTGTCAGATAAATCTTGTGGTAGCTGCACTCCTGTCCTGTAAATCACATATTATTGTCTGAGCCTTCTGCCAGGTCATCTATTCTTATCCCATTTATCAGAAATGCGTACAGTATATAGAAAAACTAGAAGCACCATGTAGTGTGGCCTCGCATCCTATCTGAGTAATTAATTACTAGCAAAAATTAATTTAAAATGCTGTGCTAGTCTGGTATGTCTTTAAAACAAATTTTATTTTAATATTAAATATGTACATTGTTCCTGTTTCAGGGAACATTTCCTTTACATGAAGGAAATGACGTAAGATTTGGTTATTCAGGTTTTTTTTCTTTCTGAATTATTAACTAAAAATTATTAACTAAAAGTTGTGGTAATATTCACAATAAGAGTCAGATGGCAGCATTTTTGTGATTCTTTTATATCAGTTTTGTGTTTGAATTTTTGCAACCTGAATGCTTTTCTAAATCTTCATAGTAAAATGCTCCTTTTTTTTTCTTCACTCTCCTATAATTCTTTTCCCTAATTCTAGTTTTCTTCATCTTTTTGTGTTTATCCCTTATAAATATATGACATTAATGTTATTGCTCTGACTGTGAGTTTTTCCTTTTTATAGATTTGTTGGGTATTTTGAGTATAAGTAGATTACTAAAACAAACAAACAACAAAAATCAAACCAGCCCCATACTATGGCACAAAATTGTCCTTTGTTATTATGCCTAACTTACTCCTTGGACCACATTTCTCACCTCTTTGTTATTTTACCTATTCTCAAGCTATGTTGAACTATTATAGTTACCCAAATGTGCAACCATATTTCTGTATCTTGACACATGCTTTTTCTTTCTTTTTTTTTTTTTGTTACATATCCCCCCCTTTCTGCTTGCTCTTGCTGTGTTCATTTTTGTGTTCTTCTGTGTCTGCTCTGGCTCCCCCCATTGCAGGGATGCGTGGAGTCAGCTCACTGCACAGGCGACTCTGCTCTGTTTGTGGTCGGCTTTTTTTGTTTCAGTTTGCAGGTGGCTTTTGCTTCCGTTCTAGGGTGGCTTTTTGCCCTGCCCACAGTGGCTCTGCCCCGCCCACTGGCAGCTTGCCATTCTCAAGGCAGTCTGCCCGCCCGGAGAGGTCCCCGGGAACCGAACCGGGGCCTCCCATGTGGTGAACCAGTGCCCTATCCACTGGGCTACGGCCGGCCCCCTTGACACATGCTTTTTCTTCCCCTAAAATGTCTCTCCTTCAAATATGGTTGACGGTTGGTTTTTCTTATTCATAGCTCAGCTTAATTATCCCCTTCTCAGTCCATTGTTTCTACAGTTGGCACCTCTTTTCTTTGTCCCTGTCTTAACACACATTATAGAACTTACAACAAATTGTAAATCCAAGTATAGCTGTTTGTTTAATTGTTTATTGTCAGTCTCCTCTGTTTACTCTAGGTTATGTGTGTAACAACTATTTCTGTTTTGTCCATTATAGTATATCTTGACCGAGCATGGTCCCTGGCATATGATGGCTGCTCAATGAATATTTGTTGAATAAATAAATCAGTTCCTACCTAAGTTATACTTTCTCCTGGAAAGCTTTCCTCGACTCCTCTCTTTCCCACAACTCAGCTTGAATGAGGTACTCCTCCAGAGCACTCACCGACCTGTATTATATCCCTTTCATCGTTCTTCATTTAAATTGCCTATGATTTTTCTCTCTCTCCCTTTTCTTGAGGGTGGTAAGCATTGTATTTTTTCTATTGTATCTTCAACACCTAGCATAATTTTTCAACAAAAATGAGTATATTATTAATATATGAACATTGGCATGGGTCATAAATCACCATATTTTGGCTTTTTGCCTTGTGGTTATTGGATCTTTTTCATTATGAAATCCCCCATACTTTTGAAGATTAATTAATTTTTATATTAAGTCTTCATTTTCATTAAGTCAACTATAGTATCTGTGGCAGTTTGAGATTATATCTCAAAAAGAGAAAGATTATGTTTATAAATGAATCTGTTCCTCTGTGTGTGATACCCTTTGATTATATTAAATTCAAAGGATTTATGTTTACTTGATAAAATCAATTTAGAGCTTTTGATTTGACCATGTCAGTAGGGTGTGACTCAGGTTGACTCCCCACCCCCTTGGTGGGCTGATACAAATGGACACTCCGTCAAGAAGACCCACGGCAAGAGAGAGAGAGGTCCATACACCGAAGAGGAGAGAACTTCGTCATTTTTGATCCTGTCGCTCTGGGGAGACATGAGCCATTTGCATGATAGTTTGCAGCTGATATAAAAAGCCTGGAAAGACATAAGCCCTATGCCGAGAGAGAGGAAGCCCAGGACAGAGAGACCAGGCAGACATAGCAACCATCTTGCTTCAAAGCAACTGACTTTGGTGAGAAAGGAAACTTGAGTTGCTTTAGGGCCTTGTAACTGTAAATGTTTACCCCAAATAAATACCCTTTATAAAAACTTTGCATCAGCACCCCTTTACATAGGGGTACTTTGCATCAGTACCCCTTTGGCAGACTAATACAGTATTATTATCAAATACTGTAGTCCTGTTTATTTATAAATAACATTTTTGTTTTTCCATTTGCTTTTGACTTAATCAGGTTAACCTCTTTTCTTAAAATCTACTTTATTGGAGCATAATTTATATACAATAAGTACCCACACATTTTAAGTGTAATATAGTTCAATGAGTTTTGACAGATACATACAACCATGTATCCCAATCCAGAAAATTCCCTGAGTCCCTTTACAACCAATCTCCCCAAGGTTGCCACTGGTTTGATTTTAATAATGTGGAACAAGTTTGCATGGAGTATGGAACTTAATATAAATGGAAAATCATTTCTTTTAATTTTGATGCTTGGATGCTTACAATGTACCTTATTTAGGGTATACCTCAACCTTTTCCACTAAATTCACTACCCAATATTAAGAAAAATGCTTTGGTTTTTAAAAAAGAAGTATTTGAGCCAACAAAACAAAGGGTTAATCTTTTTGCTAACAACAGAGTTGGAATTTTGATTGTAAGTTGTTCAGTGGAAATATAAATAAATTCTCTTTAACTTCATTATAGATTTAATTCACCTGTAAGGAGATCCTGTAGTATGGAACTTTGTACAGCAGTATGGTGAGGCCACTAACTATGCTTTTAGAATTTTCCACTTTTACTGTCAATCAGACTCAGTTCAAATGTTATCTCTTCTCCAGTGCTTTGTGTGAATATCTCTCTGTTCTGATTCTTCTTCGTTATACTTGGTTGTGATATTATTTCTTCATTTATTTACCAAACATGTGTCAAATCCTTTTAAAACAAGTCCTTCCCCTTAAGGAAACTGTAATCTAGTAGGAGAGACAAATACTTGTAATGGAGACACAATTTAAAAAAGAATTTAAGAGAACCACAAGCAAAGCACAGGGGTACAGAGTAGAGTTAGGGATGGAGTATAAAAAGTTATTTATTAATCCTTATTTACTCTAATGCTAATTTTATTTCTGTTCAAGAGTACATCATACCAGTCTCTCCTCACTCCTTTAAGTCAATTTTTTTCTGGTTTCTATCTATAATTTCATAATTTCATCAGTAAAATTTGTGGATAAATCACCATATTTTGGCTTTTTACCTTCTAGTCTTTTGGTCTTTTTAAAAAATTATGAAATACCCTCATAATTTTGAATATTAATGTCCCTAAACATTTTTTCTACTCTGTCTAATACCTATAATTTTCCTTGACCAGAATTGTGATAGTCATGTGTTTGTTGATCAGTTCTCACTATTAGAATTTTCCAATGTAGCAAAAATGCATATAGTGGTAAAATGTTCAGAAAAATATTGTTTTCAATACGCTTAATTAGGTTTCTTTGCTGCAGAGTTTCTCAAGGTCTTAGTAAATACATATATGTGTGTGTATGTATTACATATTATATATGTTAATAATCATATATATTGTTGAATCTATAATGGAGATAATGAGAACATTAAGCATATTTGATCAAAAGATTCCCCCCACCCCCTTTTTTTTAGGAGGTACTGGGGATTGAACCCGGGACCTCATACATGAGAAGCAGGCACTCAACTACTGACCTACATCCACTTCCCCCTGGGATCCTTTTTATGGACATAATGCCTGTGGATAATTTTTGTGGAATATAATTTGAGAACAGTTCCTGTTGCATAGGAGGCAAGGTAGATTTGCTGGAAGTGCCTCTTTTCTGGTATTCTTTTTCTGTTTTTTTCTCTGCATCTCTAATTACATTGAATAAGAAAAATTTTAGATATACAAAATTATAGCTAATTTCTTCATGAAACACTGCAAATATTTTTGCTCCATTTAGAAGAAATTATCTCAGTGCCTTGTTCTCTCGCCTTTATAGGTAGTTTGGACATAACTCCTAATTTAGACATTGTTTCTGAAGGAGAAAGCTTCAGAACCCCTTATACTAAGAGCTAATATTCTTTCTAAAATAAACTTATGTTTAACCAGAGCATATTAAAAACATTTATATAGAATCTACATAAAATTTAATGATAAATTCAAATACTTTGATGTCAATTGATCATATAATTATTTCCTAATATTGATTGAGTGAATGACAAAGTAAATGTTCAAAATAAAAATATGAACTCAGTATTGAAAATATTAGTATTTTTAGTTATTGTTGTTGTGATTTAAGCTTTGTAGTCATGTTCAAGTATGTAGCATGAGGTCTAGAAACCAGGATCAGAATATATTTCCTGTTAATGGGAAATTATATATGCTATTATTGAACCAATTATGGAAATTGAACTCTGCTATTCACTTTCAGAGGCCCAAAAGAATCAAAGAAGATTAAACTTATCTGTGAGCAAATGTTACTTGATAAAATTTCTGATGTTATAGAATTTCAGTAAATATTAGTGAAATAAATGAATGAAAATATTAGTGATAGGTTGTGTTTGTTACACAGCTAAATAGTTTCTTTGACATTTATAGTGGTTATGGCTCTCCATGTATACATTCATTTCCTTCCAGATATCTAGGATTTGAGGCAACTTGTAATCAAGACCTAGACAAAATAAAAATATGAACTCAGTATTGAAAATATTAGTAGAGATACAGAATTAAGAGTAAAAGAATGACTGATGACTAAGCCCAGGATTTTTTCACTGAAATCTGTAATATTCTATGTTTCAGAAAATACAATTTGTGAATAAGGCAATTCCTAAAAGTAATAAACAAAAAGGAACTTCTGTTTTGGTCATCTGAGGGAAGGGCAGGGAGGTAGATGAGAATTGGAATGTTTGTGTTCAAGTTCATCCAGGCATATATAGGAACAGTCATTAAATTAAAGGACAGAGGAGAGAATTTGTTCTTCTGAGATGATTTGAACAACTCAATCTTTGACATATATAGAAATGTTCTGGTATCAGAACAAACAGAAATTTCCCTGTGCATATATTATATAACAGAAATATATACTTGTTTAATATATGTTTTCTTTGCTTTTACTCTGATTGAGGCTAAAACTAATTCCAAATCCTATCATGTTATCTCTTACTAGTCTTCATTTCTTAGTGTAGATACCCTCAACATTGGGTTATGGGTTATGAATTTATGAACTTAACACTATATTAGAGTTATATTCATAGTGTTAAGTGCTAAGATAAGAGTTAAATTTATAGAAATAGAGGTATTTTAGCATTTATTGTAAGTATTATAATAACTACTCGAGGGCAGTTTTTCATTGTGTTTGCAGTGCTTCTCAGTATTAGATACTTACTAGGCATTTAATATATTTGTTTTTAAATCGACATATTTACCTTTCTTAGGTAAAAGCTCTCCTCTTTAAAATTAATTTTTGAGTTTTTGATTGTTTAAAATACTTTAGTTGAAGAACAGAATTCATTCTATTTATTAATTGCCTTCCTTGTATTCAATTTTATCTTAAACTGAAAGGGATATATGTTTCCAGCTCTAATTCTGAATTTTCTCCCTATACTACTTAAATGTTTGAAGGGAAGAATGTGATACATTCTAAATCCCTTTCACCTGATTAACTTGGCGTCTCAAAAATACTTGGTTATCTTGATTAACTTGGAGTCTCAAAAATACTACTGTTGACTTCTGAAGAAATCAATTTTGTGAACTTAAAATTTTCTCTTTCGGTAGAATTATTTCATTGCCTTCAAGCTGCTGGCTTCAAATAGCCCAGCATTCACGTCAGTCATCACAGCTTCTTCTAACAACGAGAATATGGTAAATGTGAACCTTTGGCTCTTAAAATCGATTTATTTATCTGAATATATGAATACCTTGTGTGTCAAGGTTTCATAAAAGAAACAAATCTCTAGAGGATTTTCACTATTTTCTTTCAAAGTACATGCATGGATACAACTTTTCCAACTATATTAAATATTGAAACATATACTCTAATATTCTACAAATAAATTATACCATTCCCTTTGGAACCAACCATCCTTTTTCATAGGGTAAATAGGGCTTTGGGGGAAACTGATTTCTTTATGTTAATTTATATGCAGCATGGTCCAATCAGGATTGATATTATTTAATATTTCAACATTTTCCTAATCAATCCCCCCACCCCTTTGAATGTGTTTGTACTTTATGCTCAGAATGTACTTATAGAAAATTAGTGGATATGAATTGATTGTCCTTGATTTCTGTTACTATCAGTGCTTTTGACCTATTGTTTGCAAATGGGATGGGAATCAATAAGAGTAGTTGTTATATTTGGTTGAAAAAGGTAGGCTTCCAGTATTGCATGGGGAGTAATCACTCATTGCACTAACAAATTTAAAGTATCTGAACTTTGTACTAATATGGCAGAAGTATTTATGGTTTAATTCAAAATCTTATAACAGATAACTTACTTTATCAGGTGTAAACATTTGCCTTTAAACAAAAGCAAAAACATTAAAAACAAAATAAATTACATGAAAATATTTAGGTTGAGTTAGTGAATGCTAATTGATCTTTATTTGAACTTGGATACAGACTTCTCTAGAATAATAATTTAAAGCTCTTTGTTACAAATGTTTGACAACCAAAGAAAGGCATAATTTACCTGAAGGATTTATTCTGAAATACAAGGCATCCTGTTGATTCACCAGCACACTAGGATTTAGAAAATACAACCATTTAAGGTAAATTTTGTGAAACAGGGAGTACACCCTGTGGCTTGGCCGTCTGGTCAGTAGGATGATACCATGCTGACTATATAACTAGGTCTTTGAACATTATTCTCAAGGGTGGTACATGGAAAACAAAGTAATATCAACTGGCACTTAATTCTGCAAGTTCCCTGCTGATTGGGGTATTCAGTGAAATGGAACTCTTCCTGACAGGAAGTCAGCTTATGAGTGTGGAAACATCTGAAAATAAAGTGTGCTTTAATTTGGCACCCTACCGTTTTATAACTAGTCTTTTAAACTTGGGTTTGGTAAGAGAGTTAGGAAAAAGGAAGAATACACAAATAGGAATATTCTGAGCATAAGGTTTTTCTTTGGTTTTAATGTAATTATGAATACAGATTGGCCCCTCTTTCTCATCTACTATTATGCATAGTTTTGCTTAGTCCTTTTTCTTTGTTACTTCAGACCAGACTCCTGAAGTATTATAGAAAGACCATGTTAAAAGTGTAAAGCTCAAGATTGCTTTTATTTAATATCAAACTGTGTGATGACTTTGTGAAGGCTCAGCTATATTCACATACTAATACATTGTTTTTTTCTTAGATACTATATAGCAGAGTTAATATTAGCCATTCCAGGTTCTAATAACAACAGATTATATTTTTTCTTTCCATTTAATTTGTTTATATTGATTGCCTTGCTTGGTTTTGAGCGGAAATAGTTGTTTAGTTCTTTAGTACCCTGGCACATACAGTTAGAATATAATAGAATATTATGGAAGAGACATTATGCATTCATAATTGCGTGTGTATTCTATCTATTATGCATTTTTAAAACAGGCACAGTTTATCAAAATCAGAAGTTTTAACTTTGATTGATTCCTAAATGAAGTAAGAATCAGAACTCTGAAGACTATTTATTTGCTTTCCTAGTAGTCAATTCCTCAGCTACTTGAGATGGGCTATGTGGAGATAGCTCTTCTCTCCATCACAGGTTATAAAAGGAGGAAGGAAAATGATGACTTGGACAGGTTTTTGAGAAGAAGCTTGTTGGGGACTGAATCTTGCCTCCAACAACGTGCATGCTCAGTCTGAGTCTCTGATCCCGTAGGTGTGACCCCATTTGTAAACAGGACCTTTGAAGATGTTATTAGTTAAGGTGTGCCCAAATCGAGTGAGGGTGAACCTTAATCCAATATGGCTGAAGTCCTTATAAGCATAGGAAATTGGACATGGAAAGAGAAGCCACAGGGAGCAGCCAGAAGCCGGAAGTCAACAGAACTTGGAAGAGAAAGAAGACACCACCAAGTGCATTGCCATGTGATGGAAAAGCCAGTGAACCCCAAAGATTGCTGGCTATTCTGAAGATGCTTATCCCTGGGGGAAGCAAGTGTTCTAGCCTCTGAAACCATGAGCCAATAAATTCCTGTTGTTAAGCCAACTCATTGTTTTAACAACTGGGCAACTAGCTAATACAAGGCTGAAGTCAGAAAAATGCTGTGTTGATAGCGTTTGGATTTTAATAAAAAATTTCTCCTTCTACCACTTATTAATTGTGTAATCTTAGGCAAATTCCTTCACTTATTTGAGCCTTAGTTTCTTATTGAGTGAAATGGGTGTAAATTAGTTATTATATTCTGAATCTAAGTGTCTTAGCACACAAATCCTCTCTATTCATTATTTTTAGTGTGTCTTGTTTTCTCTTCATGAAATGAGTTAGACTTTTCAGATCTGCCTTATAAATTCAGTCAACCATTGTTTTCTGCAGTATCTCTTTTCTGTTCTTACTGTGGTTATATCCCCAGTCTAATCCATTTTCATTTCAAATAATAAAATTTTAGAGCTAGAAGAGATCTCACAGATTAGCAGTTTCTGGCTTTTTTATTCCATGGAGTCAAGGTTAATGGATAACATTTTAATTTTCCATAGGCTCCCAAAGGTGATTCCAAGGTTTCCAGTGCAAGCTGTAATGACAGCTCTTTCTGGGAAAGTCAATGAAGTCTACTGAATACGAGTGAGATTGATGTCATTATAGGGATTACTACTATAATGACTTTTTAAGAGTCTCTTTTGTAAACTTCATTGTTCTTCTTAATACAAACTACATTATTTTAAACACACCCTCATGTCTTTCCATACTGGAAAATACTTATATAACAGTTAATCTAGTTCACTGATTATCGATTTTTTTTTCTGGTCAAGTACATCCCTACCATTAACAGTTGCTTATTATGCTGATTTTCAACATGAGTCCTTTGAGAATAGGAAGGGAGGGAGAGACAAAAGGTGATATCATTTGAAAAAGGTTTCTGTTAAAAATCACAGATTCTGATCCAATTTATTTCTAAGTTAGTGAAATAGCCTTTTTTCCCCTTGATTTTACCTCTTTTAGTACATAGTAGACAAATTTACTTTCCTAGGAGAACCTATTTATGTATGTTTGCTTTCCACAGGAACCTGTAGTTGTTTATTTGTTTGTCAAATTCAAAATACTCTACCTTATTTTCAAAGTTTCTAGAAACTATTTTAATTTATACTTACTTCTTTGTTGTCTTGTAAATACTGTTCATGTATTTGACATATATGCTCTGTATGTCAGGCTGTCTTCTGGATACTTTGCAAAAAAACAAACTTTCTGACCCCAAATCTGTCCCACATTCTTCTGGCACTCTCCTTTCCATAGGGTGCTTTTACATTTAGTGTGTATGCAAATGTTTACTAATGTCTTGAATATTGGATATACAATGAATAATTTTTATAGTTATATACTTCTGAAACTTATTTACTTAGAAGCTCAGATTTTAATTAGGCATTTAATTGAACATAAGCAGTATTGTTGTCTTAGCTCTGTTGGTTTTTCAGATTATTCTGTTTATCAGATGCTACAAAATTGAAGGCAAATTTAATTTTGGTTTCTTACTTTTTCTTTTTCAGAGAAACAAAATTTACCTATTCCTTTACCTAGAAAAGTTTATAAAGTTGCCAAATCTTTCAGAGTTGCTAATCTTATATTTATATCTGTTCAAAAGGTATGCTGTTGTCCTTTGCGAAACACTAGTCTAAATTGTGAGAATAGGATTCTAATTGCTAAGTGCTGTGTTATGTTAAAGAAATGAAAGGAGGTTGGTCTGTGGAAGTGCAAAAGTAAAATAATGGCAAAGGATTTTTAAAAGCAGCTTTGCATTGCTTAGCAGTCTCTTTACCAGGTCTGGACTGCTGCCTTACTTATTGAACAGTTGACAACACCATGGTTGCTTTTCTGCTATTTATTAGATATTGCTCAGTGTGATATCAGCTTGTCATCAGTAGCTAAAATGCTACACTTTCAGTTTATTGTAGTCTGTTGGGCTTTAATCTTACCAAATTAAACCAAATTTCTGAAACTGAAAACAAAACCAATCACACCCAATCACTAGTAAATCCAACACTTGGAATAGAACTTAGTTGACTTTACTTGCTTTAAAAGTTTTTATATCTCTTGCCGCTGCATACTAATTTTTTTAAAAGGTTTTATTTCTTGTGAATCATCTCTAATTTGTTTGAACTTGTTAGTAAAGTTCACTTTTCATCAACTTGTTGTTCCTGTTGTTTTTAATTTAGTTTATTTAGTGTGGCAGGCCAAAAAATGCCCCAACCCCCCATCCCCCAAAGATATCCAAGTCAAATCTCTGTAATTTTTGAATGTTAGCTCTTATTTGGAGAAAGGGTCTTTGCAAATGTGAATTAAATTAAGGATCTTGAGATAAGGAGATAATACCATCTTAAGTGTCCTCATAAAATAGAGGCAGAAGGAGATTAGACAGATACATAGAGGAGAAGGCTTGTGAAGACAGAGCAGAGAGACATGTGGCCATAATCCAAGGAATGGTGACAGCCACTAGAAACTGGAAGTGACAAGGAACAGATTCTTCTGTAGAGCCTCCAGAGGGAGTGTGGTCAGTGAAAGTGATTTTATGTTTATGGCCTCCACAATTATGAGAGAGAGAGAAAATATTCTGTTGTTTTAAGCCACCAATTTTGTGGTAATTTGTTACAGGAGCCACAGGAATCTAATACACCTAGTATTGCTTTGAAGATCACTGGGTGTTCTTAGTGACACCCTCCATTCCATCTAGCAATATTACCCTCAAATGTTTGTTAAAGAAATATTGTCTGTTGCATGGAAAATTGAGTTAGATGCTATGGAGGACTCAAGGAGATAGAGATCCTTACCTTTAAAATGTTTCACCATAGTTGGAAACAAATCCAAATTTGTGAAGTTACTGCCTGTATTAGTCAGGGTTCTCTGGAGAAACAGAAACAACAGGATATATATACACACATATACACTAAAAGATTTATTATAGGGATTAGTACAAGTGACAGTGGTGATTGGCAAGTCTGAATTCCTTAAGGCTGGTTGCCAAGTTGCAAACTCTGATGAAAATTACATCAAATTTCCCCAGGAGAAGCTGCAAGTTGGAAACTCTGATGAAAATGTCAGATTCCCCAGAAGCTGGCTGCTGAAATAGAGATAGGAACTCTTCTTTCTGACTTCTGAAATCCTCAGTTCTTGCATTAAGACTTCTAACTGATTGGATGGGGATTCTCCCCTTATTGCTGAGGGCAGTTTCCTTTGTTGATTGTAGATGCAATCCTCCATAGATGCAATCAAATGACCTATGATGTAATTCCATATAAGAAATGTCCTTACACTAATAATCAGGCTTGCTTGACCCAACAACTGAACACCATAGCCTAGGCAAGTTGGCACATGAAATTAACCATCATACTGACCCAAAAAAAAAGTACATGCAAAATAATCTAATATTGCATATATTTTTGGTGGAGATGAAATTGATGGAGATAAAATACCACCAGAGATATGCACTGTTGATTATTTGTTTCATTAGTTCTGATTTATTTGTGCAGTGATACCAGGTTATCAAGTATTTTGTCATACTACTATTTGTTATATTGTAGGTCAAAGAATGGCATATACATTTAATGTTTATCCATAATGTGTCTTAGGATATTTGCTTTAAAATTATACTTGGTATCAGCTAATATCTCAGTAAGTACATTGATAAGTGTTTGAAACAGTCACTGAATCATTCTGGATTGAAAGGTCTTATTCCTTTTCACCAGGAAAGTTGTATGCATACCGTGATTGTCTATAAATTGTGGCTCTTGCCAGCTACAGGATGATACTGTAACAATATTTATATCTTAGGCTATATACATTCAAAGTCAGAGACCAAAGCTTTACATGTAGATGTAGTATATGAGGTTTGAAAAATTTTAAATTCTAATGATATCATCACTTCATAGCATAATCATAAAAGACACCTTATTTGCTCCTAATGAGTGTAAAATGAATGTGGTATTTCTTATTTATAGTTTTCATTTGAAGTAAAACTTTGAACATCAAAATTTAAATCTCATTTTTTATTAACTTTAAGAATTTTCTCCATGAGAAAATAGTATCAGTTTACAGTGGTTGCTGTTGAGAATCCAAATAGTTAAGCAGTGGGAGAGTTTTCTGCTTTTAGTTAAAAAGTGCTGTTTGCTATATGGCTTATTTACTACATGTTTAATTCTTAATGTTGTGTGCTGTGGGATTGGGCATGCAAAAGTCAGGAGAAAGAGATCTGGTTTTTACATCTAGAGCTATTACTTGCTGTACAATAATAAAGGCACTATTTTATTGGGTTACTTGTAATTAACTTCAGCACTAAGCATTCATATAAATCAGTCGTGATCTGTTTTCTTTAGATTTTTATTCTTTTAAACTGGTTTAACGTACTTGCTTTCTGTTGTCTTTTTACATATGGATTGAAGTTGTAATTGCTTTTTGGAATTAGGCTGTCAGAAGCCAACATAATTGTGGATCTAAGAAATGATTGAGACAAAAGAATTTTATATAAAATTTTATACAGATTTGTTACTGAAATAAATATTTTGGGGAAGTATTTTTTTTTCTCAAGTAAAAAAAGTGCCTAGCCATTCAAAACTTAAAATGGCAGCAGTTATTAATTAGAAATTGTTTACAGTTCTCATGGTTTTCAAAATCTTGACAAAGCAAAGACATGCAATTTCTTTGAATTCCTGTTTATAAATTTAATGATAGTCTTGTTTTAGACATTTGACTCTTTATATAGTTTCCTGTTTTCCATAATATTGTCTGATAAATACCATTTCATATATTGACTAATAATTTATGTAATTTTGTGCTTATAATTTTTTAAAAAGCTTAAAATGGAGTGAAAATTAAGTAGAGTAAGACTTTTGGTTAAAGAAAGAAACCTCTAAAGAAACACATATTTGTCTGGTTTAAATAACAGCATATAGCATTCCAAACTAAATATTAGAAAATGTTAGAAAATTTTATCTCTAAAAATACCTTCATTTGGAAAATGTTTACAGTGGTCTGTAGAAAGAATTTAGAGGTATAAGATAATTTTATTTTTACCTGTGATTTTAAAATCTTGATTATTCTTTTAAAATTAATGTGTTTGGTGTGTTGAGGTGGGTGAGGGGAGGTATGAAGAAAACTGTTTCCAACCATGGATTGAAAGTAGTACTTTTAACAAGAATTCAGTTGGTAAATAATTTTTATTGCATTGGAATACATTAGATGCTTTAGAAATCTTTTAAAAAATAATGAGCTCTTATATATATATAAACTTTTTCTTTTGAATATTTTCAAACTTACAGAACTGTTCCAAAAATAATTTCAAACCCCACACGGAGAACTCCAAACTACTCCCACACCTCAGATACCCAGATCCACAAATTTTAACATTTTGGCATCTTTGCCTTATCATTTTATCTACCTATCTACATGCCTACTTATCTACCTAACATTTGAGAGCAGGTAGCATACATCATACTCCTTGACCGCAATACTTCCATGTGCATTTCCTACACACATGCATATTCTCTTAGGTAATTACCTTAAGTGCAGTTAAGTTCTGTAAATTTAACATTGATAAAAATCTTATTGGGGCTGGCTGTAGCCCAATTGGTAGGGTGCCGGTTTACCACATAGGAGGCCCCGGGTTCAGTTCCCGGGGCCGCCGTGGGCAGGGCAAAGCCGCCGCGGGCAGGGCAAGCCCCCGCGAGCAAGCAGGCCGCCGTGCAGTGAGCTGACTCGGCGGGTCGCCGCAGCAGGGGGAGATGGGCAGACACAGAAGAGCACAAGGATGGACACAGCAAGAACAAGCAGAAAGGGGGGGATTTGTAATAAATAAAAAATAAATCTAAAAAAAAAATCTTATAGTCTATATTTTGATTTTTTTCTTATTTCCCAATAGTGTGCTTTTTAGCCTTTCTCTTCCATTCTTAGATCCCACCCAGTGTCATTTATTACATTTAATTGTCATTATTTCATTAGGGTTTTTTTTCTTAATTTTTTATTTAATTGTGGAAATATACATTATAAATCTTCCTATCCCAACTCCTCCAATGCATACCATTTACTAGGATTCATCACATTTACAATGTTGCAGTACAACCATCCTTTACTATTACTTTCCCTTCGCT
Source organism: Chaetophractus vellerosus (assembly GCA_004027955.1). Classification (NCBI taxonomy): domain Eukaryota; kingdom Metazoa; phylum Chordata; class Mammalia; order Cingulata; family Chlamyphoridae; genus Chaetophractus; species Chaetophractus vellerosus. The sequence goes on from PVKH010002277.1 coordinate 25,894, forward strand.
TCAAACAGAAACACTATACTCATTTTGTATTAACTCCTGATTGCCCCAGCCCACCACCCCTTGAAACCTGTATTCTATTTTCTGTTTCTTTGAGTTTGCATACTGATATTTTCTTTGTAGTTACTATGGGGCTTAGATTTAACATCCTAAAGCTATAACAACCTCTCTTGCTTTGATACCAACTTAACCTCAATAACGTACATATATTATGTTCCTAAACCTATCCATTCCCCCCCCGTTTATGTAGTTCTTCTTACCAATTACATTTTTATACATTATGAGTCTAAAACCATTGATTTATCATTATATTTTATGCATTTACCTTTTAGATCCTGTAAGAAATTAAAAGTGGAATTATAAACAACATACAGTCATCCTGGTATTTATATTTACCCACATCATTATCTTTACCTGATATCTTTATTTCTTCATGAGGCTTCAGTTAGCTGTCTAGGGTCCCTTCCTTTCAACCTGTAGAACTCCCTTTAGCATTTCTTGTACAGCCAGTCTTGTGGTGATGAAGTCCCTCAGCTTTTGTTTACCTAGGAATGCCTTAATTCTTTCCTCATTTTTGAAAGACAGTTTTGCTGGATATGGATTCTTGGTTGGCAGCATCTTCCCACTGCCTTCTTGCCTCTGTGATTTCCAATGAGAGATTGGCTCTTAATCTGAGTGAAGCTCACTTGTATGTGACATGTTTCTCTCTTGCAGTTTTCAGAATCCTCTCTTTACCTTTGGCATTTAACAGTTTGTTTATGACATGGTACAATGTGGGTCTATATGGTTTTATCCTGTTTGGAGTTCATTGAGCATCTTGGATGTGTATATTCAAGTCTTTCATTGAATTTGGGGTGTTTTCAGCCATTTTTTTTTAAAAATATTCTTTCTGCTTTTTCTCTCTTTCTCCTACTGAGATTCCTATAGTGCATATATTGGTACATATGATGGTGTCCCACAGGTTTTTCAGGTTCTGTTCACTTTTTAAATTTTTTTCCTCTTTCTGTTCCTCAGACTGGATAATTTCATCGGTCTTATCTTCAGGTTCACTGATTCTTTCTTTTGCCAGCTCCAATCAGCTGTTGACCCCTCTAGAGAGGTATTTTTAAAGATTTATTTATTTCCTATTTATTTATTTATTTTATTTATTTCCCCCTTCCCCCATCCCCCAGATGGTTCTCTAGTCTGTCTGCTCATTGTTTGCTTGCTTTCTCCAGGAGGCACTGGGAACCAAACCCGGGACCTCCCACCTGAGAGGCGAGTGCCCAACGGCCTGAGCTACATCTACTCCCCGTGGGCTGCAGTGTCTGCTAGCTTGTGGCATCTGTTTGTTTAGGTGTCTGCTGGTTGCAGCTGGTGTGGTGTCTAGCTTGTTGTGGCAGGTGCAGCATCTGCTCATCTTCTTTAGGAGGTATTGGGACCCGAACCCGGGACCTCACATATGGTAGGCGGGCGCCCAACTGGTTCAGCCACATTCGCTTCCCTAGAGTTTTTAATTTCTGTCATTACTGTGTTCAGCTCTGTTTCATCCCTTTTCATGATTATCTCTCTATTTATATTCTCTTTGTGTTCATCTATTGTTTTCCTGATTTCCTTTAGTTCTTTGTCATGTTTTCCTTTCTCTCTTTGAGCATAATCTGGATCATTTTCTAAAAAATGTTTGGTATGTTCAAAGTTTGATACTCCTCATTGATGATTTCTAATGCTTTTTCTAGTGCTTTAATCTTCTCCTTTGTCTAGCCCATTACTTCTTTT
>PVKH010002278.1:0-15886 GCA_004027955.1 Chaetophractus vellerosus
CTAACTTGGCTGCCTTCTATGTCCACTGTATCTTCTCATTGAGATTTTAAGTCCATTGGAATCAGGGATCTATCACAGTGCTGCACATGTAATATATAGGTCCTAAAACAATGCAGATTTGCATCCTTTGAATGCTAATTTCAGCTTTGATAAAAATGTGTTATCAAGAGGATTTTAATATCCTAACCTAAAATCTTTCTGTGATAATTTAATGTATATTGTCCCCAGTCACCTTGCCAGATGATAACTTTTCCTGTTCTTATGCTTCCTGGCTTCTCTGTCCTAGATCATTTCAATTCCTATATCTGTGAAGAGTTTTAAGCATATGCCTTTCCTCAGCCTTCCAATCATGTTGCTGACTTTATTGTTCTTTTACCTCTTCCTCCATGAATTTTGATTGTTTTCTAAATGTTCCAAGTCTGGGTTAGGCTTTAAAAATACCATTGCCAAGAATTTGGGATGTCCAACTCTGGGTTAGGCTTTAAAAATACCATTGCCAAGAATTTGGGATGTCCAACTCTGGGTTAGGCTTTAAAAATACCATTGCCAAGAATTTGGGATGGCTTCTTCATGAAAATATTGAGAAGACCAGTGGTAAAAAGACCCTGACATTAGATTTCAATTTTTATTTTTGAAGCCACATGCCTAAATTAAAGTTCCTTAGTGTTTAATGTGATATTAGCCATTTTGAAAAAGTGTAAAATATGATATTGGTAAATTGTTAATATATTTTTTTTTCTTTTGGGAGGCCTTTAAACATGCATTTTTTTCAATGCTGGTAGGAAAAAAGCAATAAATATCAAGAGATTGAATGAAGAGATCAGTTGTGTATAATATGGTAAAACCCTGGAGTTGATACTTATTGGGAAACAGTAGCTGCTTGGTGTATAACTTCCATTATTGGCAGTGGGAACATAATCTTTTGAAACTACCATTGTAAAAGTGAAGCTGTCATTGTAAAATTTAAGATTTTGACAATAAGAAACTGCTCCTCAATGGGTGAAGCTTATTGAATTTCTCATAAAAGCACAAACTGTTAACTTCTCTTGGAGAAAGATACTTTTCAAGGGACCTGACATAATTTTTTAAAGAAAAAGTGGAACCTTTTGGTTATTTTGCATTTCATTTTCATATTAAACTGCGTGCACAAGATTTGGACTTGTTTTGGGAAGAACTTTAATTATGTAATTAATTTTTAAAGTAATAAATTATTAAACTTTAAATGATTTTTGTTAAGATTTATGAAGCAAGTTATTTTAAGCCAGTTTCTCTCGTATGAGATAATATGCCATGCTATTTTAAAAAATAGGTACCTTATTGGTAATCATTTCAGAAAAATTCATGTACAATGGAAACACTATCAGAATGGAAAGAAACAAAATCGTCATATTTCCACTTTTAAAAAACTAGTCTTTTATATAGTAGCTCATTTTATCAGTTCATATTGGCTATTTAATACATATTATAGGATTTTACTTTTTCAAATATGGGATAGTTTAAATACAATTATAAAAATTTCTCCATTCATCTTTTAAAAATAATATTGTTCAGTATGAGAAATTAAGAAAGCGGTTATATTTTTCCAAACTTGATGCTTTTTTGTAGTATTTAGGAAGAAATGGTAATTATCTATCTGACGTATTTCATGGTGTAATCAATGTATAAACACTTTAGTTTGTAAAAAGGAATGAGCTAGATCTTGGAGGTTGCTGATAAATATATGGCACATTTTTTGCCTTAGAAACTGATTCAGGATGAAAGAGTAAATGGCAATATAAGGTAATATGTGGTAAGTATAGTGTGGGTGGCAGAGCATTAGCTCAGTAATAGGTTATTGTGAGTGATGACTGTAAACTAATGCTGTCACACAGCTTCTTTTACTCATGGTATCTTCAACACTGTTTATCAGAAACACATCACTTTACATTAAAAGTCCTTAGGAAATTGGAATGATTGTCAGCCATAATCAACTCTTATGAATGTACTTTTAAAAATCAATTTTATTGAGGTATAATTTACTTAAACTGAATCCATTTTAAGTGTGTGGTGTGATGAGTTTTGACAGAAGTGTAAAGCTGTGTAACCACAACCACAATTAAGATTCGGAACATTTTTATCACCTCAGAAAGTTCAGTTCAAACCCCCATCTTTGCCCCCAGGCAATTGCTGATCTACTTTTCTGTATTATAGCTTGGTTTGCTTTTTCTAAAATTCTTATATAAGAGTGCATTTTGCTTAATGCAGGACATATGTTCTTGAAAAATTGATGGAAAATTAAATTTTTGTGAAATGAACTATATATTTTATTAAAATTTCTGAGATGCTTAAATAAAGTTCACTTGGTAATGTTCATAACGGTTCTGGTTGTAAGTTTTTTGCCTTGTTGCCTCTCTGTAATAACTTAAATATATCTTGCATGTAAATTTATGAAGCCAACTCATGGCATATTAATTGTAAAGCAAAGCTTCTTGTTGTAGCTAAATTATTATCTCCTTGTTATTTGTTTTTAAAAGTTGGTAAAAAATGAAGAAATAAATGTTTAAGGAATTCTCTTGTCTTTGTAATTTAATTCTTTCCTTTCTCCGTACAGTTGTCACTCAATAGGAAGTTTAACTAGCCCTGAAAGTATAATGAAAAGTAGTGGTTGATCTCATGGAGAAAATAGCCCCACCAAGATGAAATATTAGAATCCTTTTATGACTTTTTATCAGAAGTACTGGATGTTTATTCCTTTACTTAGCAGAGTTTAGAATCCTTTACATACTAGGATGAGTGGAGATTTCTGGTTTGTTGAGAAAAGTTCTCTTTCTAGAGTTTGTGCTGCTTCATTTAATTGTCATTTTGAAACTAGTTCTAAGTAAAAGCCGAACATTATGAAAGTAGTAATTGCCACACAAAACATATTTACATTTTTACTTAATTTGAAACCCTAACCTCACATAAAGACAATCCTAATTTTAGTTTATTTATAGTAAAACCTTGGGCATTTGATAGTCTCCTAACAAGATCTTTAAAAAAAAATAGCATTTTGGAGAAATAAGTGTGGATTTGTTAAGAAATCCTAAAGATCTATATTTAAACATTGCCTTACTGTAGCAAGAAAAAAATGTTTCAGAAGTCAGTTCAAGAGACCATACACATGAGATGGGTCTAAATAAAGCACAATCCGATGAGTGCAACTGACTTGAGAACTTGTATTTTATATGATTATTTTCCACTTCAATTGACTTCAGTCAATTCTCTTTTTTTTATTGTTTTAAAGTATTGGTCCAACTATTTTTGGAATTTCTTTATTTTGAGGGATTGTTTTGAGAAGCCCAGGCATATCCCATTCATTTAGTAGGATGGATTAGATGTGGTCCTCTCTTGAGCAGGTTAAGTTCAATGCGACAACAGACATAAACAATTACCTGCATTACAAAACAGGTTGCACTTAGTGTTCTACTAGTGGTATATACAAAGTACAGTGAAGAGGGTGAAATTAACTGACATCAGGGAAGGGCTTCATGAAGTGATATTAATAGGGCGTTGAGTGATGAGTTGCATTAAGATTTTTTGAGTGATGATTAAGATTTTTAATTATTCTTTTTCTGTTTACAAAGTTATTATTTGTTGTAGAAAATTTGGAGAATTAGAGAAGCACAGAGGGAAAAATGGGAAAATTCTGTCTAGAGAAAATTACCATTATCATTTTTGTATGTGTTCTATTTATTGCTTTAGTCCTTTTTTGACCTTTAATTTTTTGCTTTATAATATGAATATTTTTCCATGCCATTAAATATTTTTCTGCAATATCATTTTAAATAATTGCAGAGTCTTTTAACTACTTTCTAGATACAATTTCTTTAACCAGTCATCTATGGTTGAACATTTAGGTTGTTTCCACTTTTAATTACTCTAAGCCCTGTTGAAAACATGCTCATGCAAGGTTCTTGTTTTAAAATTAATTCTTATTTTGTCAAAGTAATACATTCATCCAGTCTACAGTTCTAATAGTTCCATAAGGCCTATTGGAAAGTATAGTAGTTCTTTGCCCCACCCCTCTCCTCTCTTTCTGGTTCATTCTTTAGAGGCAACCATTTTCAATCCTTTTTTCTTCTGGCATTTATCTAAATTATATATACACAGACATTCCTATCTTTTCATTCATTAATTTTAGACATAGTCTATTGACTTATATTATGGTTTGTGAGGATTTTCCACTTTTGTATTGCCACCTCTTCTCTTCATATTCCCAATATAAGTAGATTACAACTTTTGACTACTTGTTTTTACTGTTTGCATTACTATACTATGCATGTACTATTTGTACTGAGCATCATAGTGGATGCTAATGGAAAGTTACTTTTTTTGTTTTTCATAAAGTTAGTAATGCCTTGTTTTTTCATATGCCTAGTTTCTTTGTACTTCTTGTTAATTCTTCCCAGATACTCTAAGAGCTTCTTCTTAGAATTTTCCATAAAGCGAATCACATCAGATAATTTATTCATCTCTCTTTGTTCTTAAAGATGTTCTTCCTGGAGACCTCCATTCTTGTTCTATCTTATTCTCTAAGTCTCTTCCTAGAATTTTCCTTTGCTGTCAGCATAGGAATTCTCTTTGCCTTCTCCTTTTGTGGATGTGTTTGTTTACTGATTGAGTGCTCAAAAGCCAGGTCATATATTTATATTAAACAAGATGTATCATATGACATATCACCATATAGCATATTTTCTAAATAGTATACCACTTGATGAATCTTTACTTTCCAAGATGCTTTTTGATTGGCAAGTGCTCTACTAAGAGCAGGAGACAAGTGATTTTGGGAAATTTTCATAATGCTAATTACCATTTATTGAACACTTCCTATTTGCCAACCCCTATGCTAAAAAGAAACATTGCTTCATTTAAAAAAAAAAACCCTGGGGGCCGGCTGTAGCTCAATTGGTAGAGCACTGGTTTACCACATGGGAGGCCCTGGGTTCGGTTCCGGGGCCTCTTTGAGTGGGCAGACCGCCTTGAGTGGGCAGACTGCCTTGAGAAGGCAAGCTGCCTTGAGAAGGCAAGCTGCCATGGCAAGGCAAAGCCACCACGGGCAGGGCAAAGCCGCCACGGGCAGGGTAAGCCCCCGCGGACAGGACAAGCCGCCTGCGAGTAGGCAAGGCCGCCCGTGAGCAGGCAAGGCCGCTGCCTGGTGAGCTGACTCGGTGGGTTGCCACAACGGGGGGCGGAGGTGGGGGAGACAAGCAGACACAGAAGAATGCAAAAATCAGCACAGCAAGAATAAGCAGAAAGGTGTGTGTGTGTGTGTGGGGGATATATAAAACAAACAAACAAAAAAAAAACCCCAAAAAACAAAAACCCTGATTGAGTGGGTCTTGAGTATCTTTAATTAGGAAATTGAAGCACAGAGGAATTAAGTTTCTTGCCCAGGATTGTGCAAGAAGCAAGTAGCAGAGTAGGGTGTGTCTCCTTAGACACATTAGTCCCTTATGTGGCATTGCATGTGAATGGTATGTCCCCCTATCATGGATAATTTCTCAGTCTTTTATTGGTGCTTATAAAATTATATATCCAGCACTGACCAAGTCTATAAAAAGACTGAAAAAAAGATGGTTCAATTTAAGGTTATTATTTAGTTAGGTGTTTTTTATTGTTGTTCCCTGTTTAGAAAATAGCAGTAGTTTCTTAGGAAAACTATCTGTACTTACTAAGACAACATTAGTATCCTAGTTTAATGTGTGTGACTGACATAATTTTATATTATTTACTTTTTATACTGTCTTATACTACTCTTTCACAAACCATATAAAACCTCCGCAACTGCTATTTCTCCTTAGTGGTAAATGTAAGAAGTCACCACATGTTTCTTCCAGAACACTCTACAATTTAATATTCTATCAGATGTTTTGCAGTGCTTCAGTGAGTTGTTCCCGTGAATGTCTTCAAGAGGCAGTGCATTAGGCAGAGCAAGACAGCAGAGGCACCTGTAGAGATCAGCATACCTGCCCTCAAGCAAAAGACAGTAATTAGTTGCTTATATTCCCTTGCAAACTTCCCCAGTGTTGTTACACATGAAACACAAATATCACAACAATGATGTCTTGAGCACCACACTGTTGGAGTTAGGCCCATTCAATTTTTAATGTTCCTATAAGACATTTTGATGGGACCCCTGAGCCCAAAGGGATTTGCATGCTTGATCACATCTGTGATGATTTAAATATAGAAAGAAAGAGAAACCTTTGGATTACTTTGTTAACTTTTAGGACAGCATTATTGGAAAACATTAATATGATTCTTGAGGCAAAGTCCTGTTTGATGAACCTTCATAACTTTTTTATTTCTTGACAGCAGGTATAACTCCAATTAATCTAAACAAGTTTTTTCATGCTTATAGATACAACTACCTGTGGGTAGCTATCTGGATGGCATGGTCTGAATATTTTAAAAGATGATTTGATAACCACTTTTAGTGAAAGTTAACCATTCTTTTAGTTCTACCACATTGTCATATACAGTTTATATTGTTAAAGACTGAGATGATAAGTGATTGAACTTTACTAGAATATAGGAATGTATGTGAATTGCATATATCGGGGCAAATGAAATTCGTTACTCAAAAAACTTGGAGGTCTTTTTATGCCACTGTTTTACCTTTAACACTCTATGTGCCTTAGATACTATGTGGGATAAAAACTTGTGTTTTACAAAGTGACTTTTCTAACTCTGGGATTTGGTTCTTTGATTTTACTTGTGTACGTTATTAATAAACAGCTTCACAAAAAATGCACTATTTGTATATTTATTTTATATTGATTTATCATTTTTATATTTAATGATATTCTTAAATATAGTAAGTTTGCAAAATAGTCATTTCTAATTACATTAACAAATTCAGTACACATTTATTTTGAGAAAAAACAATTCTTTTGCCTCATCCTTCAAGCACTAAGGTGGATATACATGCTCCCTAAACTGGTTCTCAGAGACAAATGGGCTTTACGGAATTGTCAGATTATAGTAGAACTAAAGAAGATGATACATCGCACGAGATTATCATTGACAGAGTTATAAACCTTAGATGCTAATGAATTCAGTCAATCCATTTTGCCTCACATTTTCACTGATTAATACACAGGTAGAATCTTCCAGTGGCTTTCTAAGCATAGTTATTCATTAGTTCTTCAGTGAAAAAGTGAAATGAATCATGTGAATGTTAAAAAGCTTATTTCTAGGTTGTATGTAAATGTGATAGAATTGGGGATGCTCCACTTGTGGACAAAGTACTCCTATTTTATATACAGAACACTTTGGGCTAGCTTATAACTTGATTTTTTAGGAATTTTACAAAAGTTAGTGCTAAGAATTTGTCTATAGTGGCTTTCAAAATTCCTTATAACTTCATGTTAATATTGCATAAAACATTTGGCAGTCAGCTTCTTAGATAAACCTATTCCCTGTGCCCTGGGTTCATATCTTATTTATCGTTTTATCCTTGGTGCCTAGCTTAATGTGATCAGTCAGCGCTGATTGGATTAGTGAATGATTGAAAATATCATGCAATGAATATGAATAGCCCATGGAAATACTGTAGCAAAGAGTGGATCATATTTAATACTTCAAGTAATAAACATGACTTTTTCTTCTGCCTGATATATATATTTTTTTCAGTATGCTCCTAGGCTGATTTATTTTTTCTAGGATAAGTATCTATGATTTGATTTTAACTTTGCTTTTTTAAGATCAGTATATCAAAAATATTCTATGGTTTTATACTTCCACTATGCTAAAGTTTAACTCTTCTTACTCTAAATTATAACCTGGATCCAATTAACCATTTTAGCTTTGTTTTCTATTATTCTCTAACACTTGTTTCTTCTCCATACAGGAGAGACTTTTTACTCCTTGTTTCAGGACAAGCCAGACTTCTTCCTGACATCAAACCTTGGTCTCTTGAGTCTTGTAATCTCCTGGGTTACTTCTGTTTTCGATCAACCAGTTTAGAACAAATATGTTTCCCTGTGTTTTTACAAAATGTGTATCTCTCCAACTAGCTCAAACTTCATTACTATGACTTTTTTTTATTTTATTTTTTTCCTACAGCTTAATCTTTCCCTTTTTGGCACAGGAGAATGTTCAGTACATTATAGTCACTCAGTAAATACTGTACATACTAATTAATCTGAAGGAAGATAAGTTTCCTCCCTAAGAAAATGAGAAAGAAAGAAACAAGTAAGCACATTTTGGGAATAGGGAAAGAGCAAAGAATTTAGAATTTGAAAAACTCTGACTCTGCTTACTAGCTTTGTAATTTTGGATGCGTCCCATAACTTTGGGTGTCAAATGGCAATAATATCTACCTGGTGATTAAATTATGTAATGTATGTGAAATTCTTATTAGCACATTTTCTGGTATATAATATAGATTGTATCTAATTATTATTTTGCATGTAAGGAAAAGTAAGGTCGGAGAGCTGGCCAAAGGTCATATAACTAGTAAATTGTGGATAGAGACTAGAAACCCAAGTCCTTCCTACTCTAAAGTAGTATTTTCAAACTTTGGTGTACAGTGGACTTGCCTAACGGGCTTGCTAAAGCACATATTGCTGGGTTCCTACCCAGAGTTTCTGGTGTGGTAGGTCTGGGATGGGATCTGAGCTTTTGTATTTCTGTGTTTTTCAGGTGGTAATGCCCCTGCTGTTGCTGCTGCTCTTCTGAGAACAGACTTTGAGAACCAGTGCTCTGCAGCACTGTTTCTCAGCCCCAGCTGGGCATAAGAATCCCCATGGGAGCTTCTAAAAATTACTGATGAAACCAGAATCTCTGGTTGTGGAGCCTAATAGAGGTGTGTGTGTGTGTGTGTGTGTGTTAGAATTCTTCCCAGTTTTCCATTAGAACTGGGTACTAAGGGAAGTGGCTGGCTTTGAGCACATCCTTGATGCTCAGTGAAGCAAGCCACAGAAGTGTATTTGTTTTTGCCTTGCGATGTTTTAGAACAATTGGCTCCAGCCTAGACTTATTTTATTATTTTACTTTGTTCTATCTGTTTGTTTCTCTTGTTTGCATATCTCCATGCAGTTTCATTGCCACAGTTTTCTTGAACGCCCTCATCAATCACTAGTGTGGATTTTATGTTGGTTTTTAGCAGAAGCAACTATTTATTTAGCAATAGTGGATTTGAAATAGAAAAGTAAATAAAGGAATGTAGTTAATGTTTACAAAAGTATGCACTTTAGCAACTTACTGTACTTCTGAAATTCTGATTATAAGTTTGTTCTTTTTTTTCTGAGATGCCATTAGAAACCTTATATTTTTGTTTTAGGGCACCCAGTTAATGGTTAGAACAGGTAATGATAGCTGTGCAGCCAGGAGCATATAAATAAAAATGTAGAAGATTAATTGGTAAAAGGAGTCATTTCTTCTGCTATATAATTCATTTGGTAAATATATACAACCCAAAACATTATATCATTTATTGGATAAGAGTGGGCAAAATACCACATATTTCATTAACCTTTAAGCAATGATATTATAAATCTTTATGCAAATTATTAAGGTTATCATTGCCTATCACTCCCTTTTGATACCTACAGATTATTAATTCTTCTCTGTCCTGCTGAGTCTTATTAAAACTTCTGACTGATGTACTTTTATTAAAAGCTTTGGAATTTACCAATTTAAAACACTTGCCTCACACTATCACCTCCAGTTTAACTAGGCCATTAACATGGTATTTTGTAAAGGGAAAAAGCCAATAGCTGTTTCTTAAAAAAAAATAATAAATTGAAATGAATTTTAAACTCTGCTTAGAGGTGAGCAACCACTGTATACTACTAGGCCTTTTGATACTTGATTTGTTCCTTTAGTATGCAAATTTTTGGTTTACAAAGATCTAGTGCTTTTATTTAAGAAATATGCCTGGAGGCTAGATTGGTAAGCTTTAGGGAGATATCTAGTTTGGTGTGAAATAAATAGTTGTTAAAGGATCACATGAATTGGGTCCCAGAAGATGAAGAGTAGAGTGGAGACAGATTGAGAAAAGCTGACTGTACCTCATTTCATTTGGCTAAAAATATCCCTGAATTAAAAATGAAGACAATGAATGATGCCAACACAAAGCAAATTAATGAGAATAGGCCATTTCTTGCAGATTTTGTGAAAAGTTCTGACTTGTGCGATATAAAGGAAGGGACTTGCTACATCTCTGACCAAAGAAGCCTGACTCATCTCTGGAAGGCTGGCCTCTTAAATGGGTCACCCCCCCTGGGCAGTCAGTGAGATGTCAGATATCATGTCACGTTTTAAAAAAAAAAAAAAAAGATGACTCAGGGCTGCCATAATAATTTGGCAACTATAGGTATCATGGTTTGCAAGTGTTAAGAAAAATAATTCAAGAGTTACACTTTTTGCTTTGGAGAAGCTTGTGGTTTAGCATCTATTTTGCATCACTGCTCTTTTGTAATCTTGACTTCTAAGCAGAGTTTTTTTTTTCTTCCTAAAAATCTTTTTTTGGGGGGATAATATTTATGACATGTACTTCTATCTTGATAGCTTGTAGAATCCTCTTTACAGTTTTTATCATTTAAGGGATTATATCTTTCAAGTTGTATGTTTTTTAGGCCCTTAGGCTCTCAGAGATAGAATATTTGAAAAACACTGTCTAGCCTTTGTAATGGCAATGGCCTCTGTGTATGCACATATGTATATATATGTTTGTTCTGGGATAGAATATTTGAACAGCATTCTTTAGCATTTGAAATAGCCTCTGTAGGCATGTTTGTTGTGTGTGTCTGGTGGTGGACAGCGAAGTGTAGAGTTAGGGCTGGAGGTCCCTAACTATCATCAAGGATCCCTTTATATATGTATATCTAATATTTGTATTCCTATAAGGAACCTATAGTGCTTGATTCTAGGACATAGCCTTTTTTAGAAATAATAAGAATGAATTCACAAGCTATCAAGATAAAAATATATTTTATAAAAACAATAATTTTTGAATGTGAGGGTGATTAGAGCATTAAAAAAAAACCCAATTTTCTCTTTTCCCTACTTTGTTAGTTAAGAATAGTGTGTGTGTTTTTTATTTCTTGGTGATCTTTTTTGGTGGAGTTAACACTGTTCAATAGAGTTATAATTCAAACCATATAATTTAATATTTTTTAGTAGCCACATTAAAATTCAAGAGAAATGAGTGAAATTAAAAACTTCAATCATGTATTTTATTTAACCCATTATATCCAAATTATTATCGTTTCAACATGTAATCAATGTAAAATTATAGAGATAGTTTATGTTCTTACTGTTGCATTAGATCTTGTGTATTTTATACTTAGAGCACATCCACATCTCAATTAGGACTTGCTGCATTTCACATGCTCCATAGGTACATTTGACTAATGGTTACGGTATCAGACAGCACAGTTGTAGGGCATCACTACTTTTAAATTTGTCCTGTAAGTTGGGGATGGTTTTATGAATGCTTTGCAACTGTTGGTAAAGCTAGATGCATCTAATAGGCAGATAAACATGACAAGTTTGTAGTATAAAAAAGAGAGGTAAGGTTGACTTTTGGATTAGAGAGTGATCAATTAATATGTAGATGGTAATTTGAAGTCCTGAAGTCAGATGCAGAATGACACTATTATATTCCTAAGGATAAAGTCTAAGAGAATTCCTAGAGAAGGGGCCAGTGGTAAACTAGAGAACATTCAGAGGTTAGAGGAGAAGTGCAATAAGGTGGTGCCCTGACAAAGTGTTTTCAAGAGGCATGGTAAGTATAAGTGTCAAATGCCACAGTCTAGTGGAATGAGAATAGGCAGTTATTTGGTTATTGTCAACATCAGCAATGGCTGTTTCAATAGAATGATGGGTAAAGATGCCAAGTTGCGGTGATTTGAGCATTGGAATGGAAGTGGAAGTGAAGACATTACATCTGTATTACTGTTTTACATAGCTTGACAAGGACAGTTGGAGGTGTTTTAGGATTCTCTAGGGAAGCGGAACCAGCAGGAGATATCTAATAAAAATATAATGAGATTTTTATAAGAACTGTCTCACACGGCTCTGGGGATAGGCAAGTCTAGATTCCATAGGGCAGGCTGTGGTGGGAACAATGATCAAGGTTTTTGATGAATTCCTCTGGAGAAGCTGGCTCTCTGAAGTAGAGATGGAAATTCTCTCTTCAGACTGCTAAAATCATCAATCCTCCTTTTAAAGCTTTCAACTGATTAGATGAGACCTCTCCCATTGTTGAAGGCAATCTCCTCAGTTGATTGTAGATGTAATCAGCCATCGATGCCATCAACTTACTGATGATTTAAATCCATGAAATATACTCATAGTAATAATCAGGCCAGTGCTTGCTTGACCAAACAACCGGACACCATACTCTGGACAAGTTGACACGTGAACTTAACCATCACAGAAGGTTTGAAAGACATATGTTATTGATGAAGGAGTAGGAGCCAGTGGAGAGGAAGAGATTGAAGGTAGAGGAAAAGAGAAAACTGATGAAACAAGTTCCTAGAAAAATCATTAATAAGTAGGATTTAGTGCACAGGTAGAGGAATTAGTAATGGTGAAGAAGAGGGTCAATTCATCTTTTGAGTTAGGAGAACTTGCATATGATAGAGTGAGTATATTAGAGTTCTTATTTGCAAAGAACAGCTAATTTAAGTTGCATACACCTAGCTAGTTTAAGCATGTTACAAGCTACTGAATTGCCAGAGTGCCAAGGAACTAAGCTTGACTGCTGATAGCTGGGAACAACACAAGCCAAGAGAAACACCCAGTTGAACCTCATTACTATTCTAGTAGAAACTCCACTGCCACTTGCTGCTAGGGATCATTAGTAGAACATCTACCCTGGCTGTCCCAGAAGAACATGGCCACCACCTTGATTTGCTTACTTCTGCTTTCTTCATCTTGCTTAGATTTGTCTGGTTGGTTGAACCTAGGAAATACAGTTTTTAGTTTTCCAGCCCTTAGAGGAAGTTAGAAGGGATGCTAGAAAGGGATTAGAGTGCAGGCTGGGTAGATCTGGCTCTTGGTCTCTCATGAGATTAGTAAAGAAGTCACCTAGGCCTGCATGAATCTGAAAGTTTGACTAGGCTGCAGAATGTTTTTCTGGCTTATTTACAAGCTGTCAAATTGATGCTGGCTATTGGCAGGAGGCCTCAGTTCCTTGTGATGTGGCAGGGAACTCCCCCAGAATTAGTGATCCAAGAGAGCACACACCAGAAGTCACACACCATGACTTCTACTGTTTTATGTTGATCCTTCAGATCGGCCCTGATACAGTAAGTTAGAAGACTACCGAAAGGCCTGGGTTCCATGAAGTGAAGATTATCGAGGGTCTTCTTGGAGGCTGGCTGTCATGCACCCTCTTTTTTTTTTTTTTTTTTTTTGACAGCAGAAATGGATCACATTTGTTTACAGAAGTGAAAAACCAAGATTCTTTAATTGAACGGATCTTGCAAAAATTTGGATAGGTGGTGGTTTTTGGTCATAGGATGCTCAGTGCACAGTATCCTCAGTCAGGTCTTAAAGAGATAACAGAAATGTTGTCCAGTTACTTTTTATCAGGCTTATCTTATAAAGGCAGAGTGTATATCATAAAATCATAACTCTGTCTAGGTGTGTGTTTTTGAACGGTTGAGACAATGGTACTTTGTCCCCCAGAATGGTTATCTCTTTCACCATCTCTGAAATGCAGAGATACAACTGGCTGTTTCTATGGTACTTTCCCATTTCAATTCTCTATGAACCTGACCAACTTTGAGAACTGGAGTGAATGTCCCTGTGCCATATACTAGGTAGTTAAAGGCCATTCTCCTATGCCTCTGTTGCATGATCTTATTTGTTTCTTTCATATCATGTGTCACAAATACACATGATGCTATTGATACACTTGTCCCCCTGTATTGTTTGTCTTGTTCACTGCTGAATTCCAAGCGCCGAGTGCAGTGCCTGGTAGATGATCAGTAGGTGAATATATAAATAAAAAAGTTTTTGGAAGAATATATTATATGATCATTATTTGATGCAGTCAATTTCAAAATTTTTCCCTCTTTTACTTGATTTATGTCTTTTCAGCCTTTCTCTTTATTTTGATGTGATACTTTATCTTACGATCTTCTCTGTGGCTGTGAATGCTTTCCCATCTTGTTCACAATTGGTACCTGGAAGGTTTTCCATCCTGGTTTCTTTTTTATATCATTTACTCTGTGTGATTACTGTTTAAAGTAATTATTTTAAGAGCTGTGTTTAGCTAATCTTATAATTTTAGGCTATGTAAACTGGTTGGGAGCCACATTTCTTATTGCTTTGATGGCTCCTTTTTTTTTTTTTTTTTGGTCATATTGGGTTCTTTTGGGGCCAGATACTGTGTTAGTTCTGACCCTGTCAGTGTTGATATACCTAAGAATTTTGATTTTAATATATGCAAACCAGGAAAATTCATGCCGTCCACCTTTGTGCGTATGGTAGCATCTTAGTTCTCTTTGCTGTGCATGGCTTGCAGGGAACACAGGGCTGTGTGAATTAACTGACAGCTTAAACCTGATGTAAGGTTTTACAGTATTTATGGTATTCATCATAATCTGCACGTGTCTAAACACCTCCTTTGTTTTCCTGTGGTGAAAACCCTAAACCTGGACTGATTATCCATAATCATCCCAATCTGCCTCTGAGATTGCAGAAGATCCTTAGCAGAGGTTCTTGATTTTTTTTTGTTAATGGACCTTTTTGAGAATCTGACAAATCTTTGACTTTCTCTCCAGAGAGATATCCATTCACATAAGCCCACAGATTTTACATATATCATTCAGAAGTGCATAGCCCTGAAGGCCATCTGTGAATCAAAGTTAAAGGATGAGTTATAATTGATTTGAGAAATGGACTAAAAAAACTCCTATTAATTGGGACCTTCAAATCATTCAGAAATTTCTGCTCTTAGTGGTCCTTCTTCCATCTTGGAATATCTAAGAACCAGTCAAAATCATCCATGCCAACTCTTGTCCAAGCTCATATCTACAAAGGTCTTGGTCAGGATTCAGAATTCAGGCTGGGTTTATTTTGATGATTGCTACTTAACTGAATCCTTTGTAATCTCGCAGGTACCTCTGTATTGGGTAGATTGGGTGTTTCACAGAGAGACTCCAGTATCTGGATCATCAGGTAACCAAATGGGACTTCATTTTCATTTCTCTGTCAGGTTCATTCCTCTGGCAGTATGTGGTAATTTCCTGTCAACTACTGTTAATGCAGTATGGGTCAGTAAGATGATAAATATTTCTGAAGAGAAGGAAGCAGCCTTTCTTAGTCTTTACCAGATTACTTCCCCTGCTGCTTGAAGTCAGATTTCTTTATTTTCATTTTGTATCATTATTTCATATATTCATATTTTCTATTAGATAAAAATTCCCTATTCTTTTTATGTATATACTTGGAGTTGTGGACTGCTCTCATATTGCTCCTTGGTTGTCAGCCAAGTTACATACGTTTCAACTCCTTTAATCTTTCTTTGTAATTGAGTCAGCTTGGCTGCTTTTTCTAGATTTTCCCTATTTCATCTGCACCACTAATAAACAGAAAAAATAGGCCACTGCCTGACTTCTTCTACACCTTTAATTCTTTTTGCTTCCTAGTTTTGCCTCATATTCATTGCTGAACTAAAGCCAGCCAAACATCATTCTCTGGACCACTTTGGCAATATGTGAATGCCTTGACCAGGACTATCAGTGCCCCACGTGGTAATAGCATCAGCATGATATCTTAGAGGAATGAAAGGAAAATGGAAAAGGAGAATAGTGAGGAGCAAAATAACTCATTCTTTAAATTATATGGCAGACTTACCCTTACCACCCAAAGTAAATCATTGTACCTGAAACCTTTACACAGCTTT
>PVKH010002278.1:15986-27731 GCA_004027955.1 Chaetophractus vellerosus
GCTGAGTTTAGTGTAAAATATGCCAGCATGGGATCTGGGCTTGTCACAGTTCATTCTTTCTTTTCAATTGGTTTGTAGAAAATGGACTTCTACCTCTCCTTATCTTTTGCATTAGAGAAAAACAGGTCATATCTCTACGAGCTAATGGCTTATTAGTGTTTTTAGTCACCAGATTTGGGTAATATATTTAGTTGAAGCTTGCAACAGCACACCCTTGGCTTCTCATTTGTGTTAGCTTTGCTTCTAGTTCAGAATTGAATAGGATACAGGAGTCGGTTTTCCTGTTTGTGTCTGTGGCAACTTTCTAGATGATTTGTAGTTTAATGCTTTAAACATTTTTGTTCGTTTATTACTTCTTTCCCTGTGCCGGCATAAAATATTTAGATTCTAATATACATAATCTTTTAACCAGATTATTTAATTTTGAGAAATCAAGGTAAGAATAGCAGATGACTCTCTTAAGAGTGACCTAAACATTATAATACTTAGTTCTTTTTTTTGCCAGATTTTATGGCCTTCCTTCATACGATCTTATTTTAAATGAGATTACGTGATTATGAATCACGTCTTTCTTGGTCTCAGTCCTCTTAAATACGTAACTAAGTGACTTGGGCTCCTTTCAAATTTGATTTTTAAAAAATGTTAATCTCTCACATGGCTTTTTAAGTCAACAATGTTGTACTCATGCTAATTTCTTTAGGCAATTGATGCATTCTTCAACATAACTTTTGTTTCTTTGGTCTTTTCAAGACCTGTCAAAGAAAACAAAATGCTAACCTGACTTTAAAGGGGCAAAAATACCCCCCTTACTATATTATTCTTTGTTCTCTATGTGCATCAAAGTGACAATCCCACACTGTCTCAATTGAGGGAGTCTAGCACAAAAATAAAAAACAGCCTGGCACTGTTACAGGCTGGCAGCCAAAATGTTTTGTGTAGCTTGGTTCTGGCAGTGGTTTTCATAAGACAGAGGGTCTACCTCCCAGCATCTATGAAGGAAGGCAAGCAGCCTTCCTACTTAGACCAATTTTTTTCCTTCTAGCTTTCCTCATTCTTCATGCAAACCACCATCATGAAAAAAAATATTTTTTCTTAAATAGAAATATCATTCTCCTTGCAACTTCCACATTTAGCAAACAATGCCAGAAGCTTCTGCTAAATTCACCTTTTCTAGCTCTCAGAAATTTCCTTCACAGTTGCATTTTTGCCACAACTTTTCAAAAAAGCCCTCTGAACATTGCTAACTTTGATCATGTTGACATAGTATTTTTGATTCAGTGGAATCTTATGTGCTTCACAGCTTAATATTTGAACTGAAACTTTTGAGTAATATTTGCTGCATTTATATGGATTTTTATGCCAAGATAGCTGTTGTTGGCACCAAAAAGTCTGCCATTGTTTTCTGTTTTTGTCTAAAGCTTAGGATCTGCTCATATCTTTTACAAATTGAACACTCATTTTTAAATAGTCTGATAAGTGTTGTTAGAGAAGAAAGTAAACTTCCATTAAGTAAAAAGATATGCATTTAACATCTTGTTTTCCTTTCAAATCAAAATGCCAGGTAAAATACAGATCTATTTTTAAGTTTTCCAATTCTCATTCAATTAGAAGAAAGGGATGTGAAAATGTGACATTGTGATTTTTAAATGGAGATGATTTGTGCAGGGGGCTAGATTTTCACTAAGAGCAAGTATTTTATGAAATTTCATAGAACGTTCTTCAAAATGTAAATGCATTGTAATAAGCAAAACCAAATGTTTACTTTCAGGTCATCTAATTTAAAAATTAGTGCTTTTGTAATCAGGACAAGAATAAATAGGCAAAACATGCATTTTTAGGGGGAGATTGATAGTATTTTGACTGAATTTTATTTTAAAAATTGTCAATGAATTTTGGCGATAAGAAAATTACTTTGGGAGGAAAGACTAGTGCATTTTTGTAACATTGTAACAAATGTGACTGAACAGTGGTTCATGTTAGAATTAGTAATGTGAAACATTTTTATATGCCATATATACTGGGGAATATATCTGTTATAAATACTTTAATGAAATTGTGCAATCTAATAGGTTTTTCCCTAGAGATTTATTTTTCACTTAGAAAGTGTTTTAAAATAATTAAAAGGATTTGTAAAACAGATAAATCAGAAGTGTGCACTAAATAAATTCACCTGTTATTTTCTCTCATACTCAGGACAGGTTCAGCAACATATATTGGCTCATTACTTTAACAAAACAAATATTCAAATTGCTTTCTATGTATAATGTACATTTAATAAATACAATGATTTCCCATTCTCCCCATGCTGTCTTTTAAAACTTGAATTTAGGGGATTTTTTTCTACAAAGTTGCTAAAAATGAATCTAGTTGGGATTCCTGGTTGTTTTTTTTAAATTAATTTTTAATTTTAATTTTTAACAAAGCTTTAGATTACATAAATGTTACATAAAAAATTTAAGGGGTTCTTTTATGCCCCACAACCTCCCCTCCCACACTTTCTCATGTCAACAACATCCCTCATTAGTGTGGTATGTTAAGTTTTAATAAGGAAATTCTTAGGGCCAGTTAACTTCATGACTTTTTTCTGTCTTGAATCCCCTGTGCCAAGATCTGATAATATTAGAATTGGTGATTAAGGTAGTTCAGACAAAAAACTCTTTCCTGCTGTATGTTCTGGTGTGCTGAATAATGTTTATTGCATGTCAAATACTATTCATTGACTTTAAATACATTTTTTTTTTGCAGTGATATCATTTTACTTGCAATTAAGCCTTTACCTTTTCTGTAGTATGAATATATCTTTCAGTGACACAAGAATTGCAACCTGAATTCTCTTATTTACTTCTTTATTCTAACTGCACACAGAGGCATAGGTGAAATATATTTAAGAGCTATAGTGTTTGAGCAATTTCTTGGTAAATGCTGTTGAATTTTCACTTTTGTAGGCAGCAAATTATATAGATTTGTTTAACTCAGGACACATTTTAGAGTTATTATGGCTTTATAGTTTGATGTTATACTATTTTCAAGGAGTTATGATATCGTAACATAATCATCACATTCGTAGAAACATGGAAATATTAATTCTTCAGGGATAACAGCAACATTGGATAAATACTAAGTTTATTATTTTAACTTGAATTTTATGTCATTACATTAAATATCAAGTTTATAATTATAAATAGTATTTTATTTTATTTGAATATAAGTTGTAGATTTCAAACATAACTTATGGGTAAATGATTTGAATATCTTGTTTATTATCAAATATTGTAGGATTGATAATAAATACTGATTTCTAAGTTTATATGGTCAAAGATATGAGTAATCTTCCCTTAAGTATAATGGCACAGACTTTAGTCTCAAAATTCACTAGAGATTATTGCATGAAAGGGTATCTGTTATTTTGGTTGTTTGATTTATGGTCCCCACTTTTTAAATACATTTTAACCCCCCCATTCTTATATTATCATTCTGTAGAATATTTTCACAAGTATTTCATGTTTTCTGCGCACTGCTCACTTTTTATCCATACTACCATATGAGTTCCTCTCTTCAGGTTTACACTGCATATTTTAAGCTGCTGATAGTGTAAGTAGATTGCAAGGTAAAGTGACATTTAGATTTTTGAGCTCTTCTAATTTTTTTGCATGAGAACAGTTTTTTTTTCCCTCCCCTGTCCTAAATCTTCTCATATTTCCTATTAAAATAATCTTGCTAACACTGAACAAAGAACTTCAGGGATTTGACTATGGCAGCCATTGAAATGCATCAAAAAGTGGCTACTACAATACAATTTTATTAATGAATGATCTACATTGGTTCCAGCTGTGTCCATGTGATTAGACCTTCACCAGGCAACAATGGGTATTTCCCTATTGCTTTTATTTGATTTCCAAGAATGTGTCATCTGTCACATCAGCCCTTGCCAATATGCCCTCTGTTAAAAGTGTTTTTTCCTTCCAAATTTTTGAAGCATAAGTTGAATACCCACACATATCCTTGCCGAAATATTGTTTCTAGTGAATAGTGGCCTGGGTTTGTGTGCCTGGTATTGCATGCCAAAATCTCAGAATATAAATTAAAGTAAATGTTTATTAAGTTTATCATTAAATTTTCGGAAGTGTGGTTGCCTGGTGATGCTAAAGATAGACTATTTTTGCTTTTACGTTTCTATCTTAATATTTTATTACAGTGGTATAATGTGTTATAGAGGTGGACAAGCTTGCAGATTGAAATGGGGATCGTCCAGATTGTTCCCTTCCCTGGACCATATGGTATAGTTCTAAAAGCCTTTTGTACGCTGTCTGTTCAGTTTATTGTAAACTCAATCTTTAGTGCACCTAAAAAGATAACCAAATAAAAATGGGCCTGGGAAAAAGGACTTCATATCATGTAAGGACCCCAGAAATGTTTGTTTTAAAGAAGATAACTGCAGGTGAAATTGAAGTTGAGATGATATTATAAACAAGGAAGACTTGCCATTTTCTGAATATTCTTTTGAAATCATATGAATTGCCCTAGACTGTCTTGTAAAGTTCACTTTAAAGCAAAGGCATTTATGTTTCTGACTACACATATTATCCTTATTTATCCTATTCTTTCAGTTTCATGAAAAGAGAATATAGCTTTTATCGTTTTTACAGAAGAAACCTCTACCTATGAACAATGCTGAGGCATATATAAACTCTTCAGTTTTATGAATGTATAATTTTTTTTGACTGCTCACAGTGTAAAATTAGGGCTAAAACTTGCATTAATTTTCCCTTTTTAGCCATTAGCCATACTCAGAGATAGTTGAACATTTATAATTTTTTTCCTTCTTTTGTTCCTTCTTCCCTCCTGACCTATTAGGGTACCATAGTTCTATCTTAGGCAAATATGCTAAAATTCTTTATAAAATGGGAATGAGGGTGATTTCTCCTGACTCCCATTCCCTTTCTCTCCAAAGTGAACCACTGTTAAAGAAAAGCATTAGACATTGCCCATTGCTTTTTGGCATAAGAGATCTAAAATTGAAATTCTACCAAATTGGAGGGGCGGGGGCGGGGGAGCGGGGGAGAAAAGGAGAGCCTGTGAACATGTTTCTTTAGTCTATCATTACCCCAAACCACTGAAAGGGTAACTAAGAGGAACTCAAATGTTATTGGAATGTATAATTTTCCTTTGAATGGCCACAGTGAAATATAGTTGAACAATAAAGGCAGAAAAAAGTATATGTGATGAGTGGAGTTGATGGTGATTGCAATTAATGAACCTTTTCAGCATTGTACAATAGAAAAATTTCCAAAAACAGTACACATTTAAAATTTGTCCAAGAGAAACTGAAACGGAGGGAGATTGTGGCCTTAGGGAGATTGCTAGAGATGGATGGAATATCATCATAATAAAATAATGTTAGTGGTAAATGAAACACAACATTTTTTGTTGGCATTCATATTTTTAAATTAGAAAAAATTTCAGAAACTGAATTACTGATTTCAAGTTGCCAGGGTGTATGTGTGGGGCTCCTTTCTTCTTTAAAAAAAATACTATCTTTTGGTTGTTTATTCTGAAGCCACTTTTAAAGTTCTTACAAAATTGAACAACATAGTTTATACTTTCAAATAAATTAGGTCTGTCCTTCTTTCTTTCTCTCCTTTCTCTTTACCTCGTTCCTCCTTTCTGATCCTCAGCTATTTATTTATATGTACATGTTAAACATATAAATGATCTCTATACCCTATTCTTAAGTAAATTTTATAGGTTTGGGGGATTTGAGACTCTAGTTAGTAAAAATATATATATCTGCCTTGCAATGACTATGCAACAAATGGATTTCCTTGAAGGAATTGAAAGGTTTGTTAAAGTAATCCAAATGTTGCAAATTCAAAATGGTTTTTATTTTTTTTCTCTAGGAAGGACTAGCACATAGCCTGCATGTAGGAACAAGGGGCCATAAATAACCTAACTTAATGTCATGTTTCTGAGGTTTTTTTCTTTTAATGGGAAAAATGCCACTGACTCCAAGTTGTAGACAATCTTTTTGACAGGGACTTACATGCCTAAGGGTTTTGTCTCAGGCCCTAAGAAGTCTGGAGGCAGCTAACTGATGCCCTCAGGCATCCAGGTATTGTCTTCCTCTACCATCCTTAGCACTGTGACTTTTGGGTCTTATTTCACAGATGACTTTTGCATTTCTAGAAATTGTTTACTTTCAAGCAGGAAGAAAAACGAAGTAACTCAAGACTTCTCCTCCTGGGGGCTCCCCCCCCCCCCCCCGAAGAAAGGGATGCCCACTTGCAGGGGGCTTTCCACTACATCAAATTATTCAAAGCTCTCACAAGGTAACAGCCTCTGGCAGAGATCAGAAAATAAAAAACATTTTGGCTTTCCGGCCTCTCTCTTGGAGGAAGGCAAGGGATATAGAGGGATTGGAATGAATGTTGAGTGAGCCATTTTAAAGTTCCTCAATTCCTTAGTATACTTAGCTGTTTGGACATTTGAATTTTATGGGTACTTGGTGTATATTCTTGAAGTAACTTGCTGTTGGTTCACTTTTGACACTCAGTATATATACTTTGGTGTTGTACTATTATGTTTCTATGTTTAAGGACAGGAACTGTAATTGGGTCATTTTGGTGTCATTATACTTGGCACAGTGCCTAGATGTCGACCCTCAATAAACACTTGTTGAATGAATGAACATTAAGAAATACGTTATATTTGTTACTATTGGTATAAATACTTTATACATTTAGAGGGTACTGTAACATTTTTAATTTGCAAGTGGTTGTGGATTGCATTTTGTAGAATTGTTTGTTTTTGTTAAGGGGACATCAGTGATGAAAAGATGTCCAAGTTGATTTGAGTGAAAGATGTTCAGTTACAAGAGTTTTAGAAAAATTCTAAAATGTGTTAGTACCAATGTTTTTGCTTTTTCTTTTTAAAGTATTTTGAAATACTTTCAAACTTAAAGGATAGTTGCAAAAGTCACGGAAACTCCATCTAGAGAACCCAACATACCTCTATCTGCCACCTTCCATGTCCAAGTCCACCAATTTTAACATTTTCCCACATGTACCTTTTTTCCTTCCTCCTTTTCCTCCTCCTCTCCTCTCCATTCCTCCTATCTCTCTCTGTCTCTCTCAATCATCTCTATTCATCTTTCTAACAATTCATTTTCTGAACATTTGAGTGTAGGTCGTATACATCATGCTCCCTTGAACACTTAATACTGCCATATACATTTCCTGAGTGCAAGGATATTCACTTAAGTAACCATCTTAAGTGCAGTTATCAAGTTCAAGAAATTTAACATTGATAATAAAGTTTACAGTCTATATTCCAGTTTCTTTTTATATGTCCCAATAATGTTCCTTTGAACCTTTTCTCCTTCCTTGTTAGATTTGTTAGATCCCATCTAGGATCATATATGGCATTTAATTCATTGTCTCTTTAGTTGCTGGTTTGTTTGTTTTATTAATGTGGGAATATGTATACCACATAAACTTTTCCATCTCAACCCCTCCTAAGCATACCTTTCATGGAGATTAATCATATTCATGGTATTGTGCTACCCTCACCACCTTTCACTACCAAAACTTTTCCTTCGCCCCAAACAGAAACCCTATGCCTGTTATGTTTTAATTCCCCATCTCCCTGCCCTCCCCCCATCCCCTGCCTCCCAGTCCTTGGCAACTTGTACTCTTATTTCTGTCTCTATGAACTTGCATATTTTCTGATAGTTTTTTTTGGTAGTTTCTATGGGGTTTAAATTTAAGATCCTAAATCTATAACAATCTCATTTTGCTCTGATACCAACTTAACTTCTATAGTATATACAAATTGTCTTCCTCTACCCCTTTGTCCCCCCACCATTATGTAGTTCTTGTCGCAGATTACATGGTTATTCACTGAAAGTTCCAAACTACTGATTTTTTGTTACATTTTATGTATTTGCCTTTTAGATCCTGTAGGAAGTAAAAAGTGGAGTTACAAACCACAAATACAGTTGTGCTGGCATTTATATTTACCCATGTCTTTACTCTGCCAGAAATCCTTATTTCTTCATGCCACTTGTATCTGTTGACTCTTGTCCTTTCCTTTGAATCAGCAGAGCCCTACTTTAGCATCTCATAGGGCTGGTTTAGTGGTGATGAACTCCCTCAGCTTTTATTTACCTGAGAATGTCTTAATCTTTCTCTCATTTTTGAAAGACATTTTTGCCAGATATAGAATTCTTGGTTTGCAATTTTTTTGCCATCAGCCTAAATTTATCATCCCCTTGCCTTCTTTCCTCCATGGTTTCCAATGGAAAATCGGCACTTAATCTTATTGAGGCTCCCTTGTATGTGACATATTGTTTCTTGTGATTTTCAGAATTATCTCTGTCTGTCTTTGGCATTTGACAGTTTGATTCTAACATCCTGTGGTGTGGGTCTATTTGAGTTTACCCTGTTTGGAATTCATTGAGTATCTTGGGTGTGTATATTCATATTTTTGTTACATTTGGGAAGTTTTAGGCTATTATTTCTTTGAATATTCTGTCACGTTTTCTCTACTTTCTCCTTCAGGGACTCCCACAGTGCATATGTTGGTACACTTGATGGTGTTCTACAGGTTTCTCAGGCTCTGCTCACTTCTCTTCATTCTTTCTTCTTTCTGCTCCTCAGACTGAATGGTTTCAATTGCCTTATCTATAGGTTCGCTGATTCTTCTGTGAGCTCCAATCTGCTGTTGAACCTCTCTAGGGAATTTGTAATTTCTGTAACTATGGTCTTCTGCTCTGTTTAGTTCCTTTTCATAATTTCCACCTCTCTGTTGATATTCTCTTTGTGTTCATCTATCATTTTCCTTATTTTTTTTTAGTTCTTTGTCTATGTTTTCCATTAGCTCTTTGACCATTTTTTAAGTCCTTGTCTGGTATGTCCCAGGTCTGGTCTTCCTCATTGGTGGTTTCTATTACTTTAATCTCCTCCTTTGCTTGTACCATCACGTCCTGTTTCTTTGTATGTTTTGTAATCTTTTGTTGAAACCTGGATATTTTGATATTTTAATGTTTTTAATGAGTTATCACTGAAATTTAGACCCTGACACATCTGTTCAAGCTTGTATCCACCGAGTGTTAGGACAGAGCTTTCCACGAATACCAGAAGCTAATGGGGGGAAAAAAAAGGGCAAAAAGAAACACCTTTTCTGGTCTTTGCAGATTGACTAGTGCAAATTCACTCTCCCTCAGGGCTTCCAAACAATGCATTTAGAGAATAGGTCCAGGCCAAAGTGTAGGGGCCTCCCTGATGCTTTCTGCTCCTGTATCTTGTCTTGGGTTTCTGTGTGTGGCCCTAAGAATTCCCCTGTTTACATCGTTCTGAATGTCCCCTCTTCCCTAGGAAATAGTTTCCTCATGGTCTGGGGCACTACATTGTATGTCCTACAGCCAGCAATCCCTTGCTCCAGGCAGCATGACTTGGCTACACTCCCATAGCAGTCTGTAGATAGATCTCTGGAGCTGCCTTCTATATGCAGGGCAAGTTTTGGAATAGTGAGTCCCTCATTCCACCACTAGACAGATTGGGCCAGACACACATGCTCCCAGTATGTACAGAAAGATTATTCTGCTCCCTCTGGAACTGGCACCAGGGAGTTGCACTGTGAGTGTGGGCCAGCTCAGTGCCAAGCCTGTGAGGGA
Organism: Chaetophractus vellerosus; assembly: GCA_004027955.1. Classification (NCBI taxonomy): domain Eukaryota; kingdom Metazoa; phylum Chordata; class Mammalia; order Cingulata; family Chlamyphoridae; genus Chaetophractus; species Chaetophractus vellerosus. The sequence goes on from PVKH010002278.1 coordinate 25,657, forward strand.
TGAAGGAGGGGCCAGCTAGGGCACCAAGAGATCCTACCACTTTTAAGAAGCCTTTTTTCTCATTTAGGTGCTCACCTTGTTACTGTAGTCCTTTAACTGTTTTTGGAGTTTTAATAAAGATGTTTCTGCCAGTTCTTGCTGATTGTTCAAAGCTTCTGTAGGGGGGATAGAGCCCTGAAGTGTCTCACTATGCCATCTTGATCAGGGTGGGGCCCAGTACCAGTGTTTTTTTTGGGAAGAAGTTATGCCATCAGTAAACGATAAAAATAATTTCTTTCTAACTCTATGCATTGACTATTGTTTAAACAAAGATATTTTGTAGTACTTATATATTAAGATATCAGTTTTTTGAAGAAATAGGCAATTTGGATTTATTTATTCATAAGGCAAAGAAGCCTGTTTATGATTTATACTGTTGGTGTTGATTTACAAGAGGGCATTATGAGGTCCTTGAAAGCCTGGTATTCCTAAGGGCCTATTAAATCTGATTTTAACTTAAGTGGCATTCTGGGTATTTATTTCTTTTATTTCTTAGAGTGACAGCTTCATACTTTTCAATACTCTTGCACTTGTTTCCACACAATAGAATTGCATGTCCAAAAGAAATCTTAAGAGATCATCTTTCCACCTGCTTGCTTTGCCCCTTCTTAGAAGAAAGCAGTTTACCCCTTCATTAAAAATCTGGAAAAGAAATGGCTCATAGTATAACTTGGTAGTGTGAATCAGTGCTTCACAACTCATCCAATGTCTAGCCTAAATCTCCTTTGTTGTACTTCCATTCCATTTCTGTTACTTTGACCTCAGAGGACAAAGTGAACAACTATCCACTGCCTCCCTTACAACATCCCCTATGTAGCACCATTTTAAGAAATTCCTCCCTTTTCATTCATGGCGGCAGGGTTGTTAGTACCTTAATTACTAAAACAACCTGTGCATGGATAGAACTTATCTCAAAGCGGGGAATGTATTCAAGTGTCTGGAACTCAAATTTTCTATCTGAGCAGTTTATAGTCACTCTGAATAAAGGGATCCCTTTTAGCATTCAGAAGCAGTCCTAAGAGAGAGTTCCTAAATAATCACAAGTTAGGCAAGATAGTTTCTTAGATTTGTACTCAGAATTGGATGTTGGCAGTCTCTTTTGAGTTTTCAACTGTTCTTTGGGTCATACTATTGAAACAACTAATTTATAGGCTAGTACTTTACACTTAAAAATATTGCATTTGAAATTTCAACCCTCTCTCACAATCTTTATCTTTGTATTTGCAGTGCTTAATGTAGTCTCAGGCCCACAGTAGGCACTTAGTAAGTATCTGTTAAATGCATTGTTTTTGTGGCCCTCAGTAATGCTTCCTAATATAGGTAGCACCATGCTTTGCATTTTTCCATTCTTCTTTAATTTCATTTTATGCTACCCAACAGGTACCAATACTTTACTTTTTGCTGTCTTTATCTTCTTATTCAATGATTTAGAATTTATTTGAATAGCTGAAAGCAATAGTAATGCCTGGACAATCCACTTTATGATGATGCCTTTTCAGTTTAAGAATATCCTCCCCTCCTCCGCCAAGTGAGTACTGATTGTAGCCTATGGATAGAAATTCAGACCACTTTACTAAATGTTATATGCAAGACACTTTGCTGAGTTGTGAATATATGCAAACCTGAATTGTATATCAGTTTTGCTGCCAAGGAATTAAAGTCTGGTTGGGGAGACAAACACATATACTATGCAACTATGGTATAGGAGGGATTGTGATCATTGCTCTATTAGTGATATAAGCAAAGTTAGAGGTAATACAGAGGAAGGAGTGATTAATTCTGACTGGCTGAAGGTGCCGTGAATGATTGGCTAAAGCTTCACAGATATGAAATTTCAGTGGAATCTTGAACTATATATAGGATTTGATAGATGGTGAAGATGAAAGGATTGGAATGTAGCTACAGGTCGAGAGAACAGTTTGAAGGTTGTTGAAGGTGATGAGAAGGGTGAGGGGATGTGCAGAAGGATTTGGAAGGAGGCCCTGACACCTGAGGCCTGGGGTGGTCAGCTAAAAGCACTCTGGGCTGTTGATTTG
>PVKH010002279.1:0-19052 GCA_004027955.1 Chaetophractus vellerosus
CAATTCTATACTTCTTGCCATAATATTATCAAGCTAGAGAGCTGTCCTGCTTAGATGGTAGCTTCCATGGCAGACATGTGACATTGCTCCTTGGATCTATTTTCAAAATACCCCTGTTTCCTAACAGATATATCCATGTACCTTGCTAACTACTGCTCCACAAACATGTGTTATATACCTTAACAATCATAAGAGAAGTGAAAATACTTATTCATTTTAAAATGTGGCAGAAAAATAAATTTGGACAAGAATAATGAGAAGGGGATGAAGGTGGTGTAGAGGAAAGATAGAAAATCGCCTTTAAAAAGTTAAGAAAGTGCCATTCTAATTAATGGCACTGCTTCTGGCATGCTAAAGTCTCAAGCTTACATCTAACTTAATACCTTTAAAAGTGAAATATAATTATATTTTAATAGATTAAAGGAAGTTTTCTTTCATGGTAATTATTTCTATTTTTAAAATGGAACTGTAAAGACAATCCCCACTGGACATTTAACCTTGCTAAACAGCCACTACTGTCTTTCATTCAAAGGATGTCTTTACACCATTACAAAATAAACAAAAGAATAAATAATACACACCATCAGTAGATTCTAAGATTGAAATGGTTTTAAAGTTAACCATGTTTGCTTGGTTGTGTGGCCCTGCTGAAAAGAAATATTAAAATGCCAAATATAAATATTAATAGAAGATATATCTTTTATCTAAGCAGGGAAAAACACCAAGTTTTTACATTAGCCATGATTCAAAAAAGAGCATATGAAATATAGAAAGTGCAGTAATGGCAATGTGTGTTTCATTTTTTATAGTTTTCAAAGAAATATTATCAGAAAAATTTACTTGGAGAATATATGATATTGTATTGTTTTCCTGTGTTTTAAGAAAAAATTCAATAAGAGGATTTTTATGCTCATTTAATTTCCAGTGGTGCCATTGTATTCAAAGCATCATTTTCATGGACCCATAGTTATCTATATGCAATATACATTTATCTTAACTAACTATACATTGACCAGTGCATTCCTTCAAAATAATGCATATTAATTGAGACAAGTATTTCCAATACAGAGATACCACAGGCACAATTTTTTACATGTGTTTTCTATTACAGTTGCAATGATGGAAAAATTTGATATCACTAAGGGACTTATTGCTTTTAGGAGACTTTTGCAGCTACATGAAGGCATTCCAATATCAAGTAATCTCCCGCTAATGAAGCAATTACTGGGGCAGGCTTTCTCAGGAGTGTAGAGTCAAGCTCACTGCTTGCTGAACAAGGTCTAACCGATATGCAAGGCCAGTGAATGAAAACAGGATCTGCTTTGAAAATGACATCTGAAAGATACTTTCATGAGTGGCTAGTCAAGCCAAGAACACAGTGAACTCTCTTGGTAGAAAACTGTATCTATAGCTCAAACCATGGCACCATCAACATCGTATGTGTGTTTTTATTAGATTAGTGTTTTATAACAAATTATTTGGGGAGTATTTAGTCCTGTTCTTTCCAATGTGTTAAAATAATTACACAGGAAAGGAGCCTGATTAAATCACAAGCTAATTTAAATTAAATCACTAATGCAAGGTTTAAATAAATATTTTCTCGGAATCACCATTACATATTAATTGGGAACAGAAATAATACTTTTTCCTAGTGCTTCATGGTTTGTCATGTGCTCTTACATATATTTTTGTGGTCCAGATATCTGCTGAAGTTCTATGTTATTTGAGAGTTCTCATAGCCACTTGTGCCTTTTAAATTCCTGTTTGACTTCTTTAAACTTTTTCCAAAATTACTTATATCAGGCATTGTACATAGTTTTGAGCCAAAGCAAAGAATCCTAAATCTGATTTCCCTGCTTTTAATCCTGCCACACCACCACCATTATCGCTCACTGTCCTCTTCTCTCCTAATGCGGCTCCTCCCATGCTGCTTAACTCCCAGCGTCCTTCAAAGCACTGCTCTCATCTTACTTTAGCTTGATAACCCCACTGATTGAGGCTAGCTTTGCATATCAAAAATCTCATTAACCTGCTCTGCTCTTTACTCTGTTTTCTCAGAATGGCTGGTAGAAATGTTAAAAGGGGTTACTTATCCACTGACATAAAACATGAGGCCTCCATTCTAAAGTATAAGCTACTACTACACAGCTGACAAAGTTGATGTCACTTCTAAATATTAGAACATCCATGTAAAATAGGTATCACTAACATTAATCCTGTTCCATAGATAAGGAAACAAGTTGAGAGATGTTTTTTGGCTTTCCGTGTTCACACAAGAAGTAAGGATAAAAACTAGGGCTAGGATCCAAGTCTTCTTACTCTTCATTAGCCCATTTAGACCATCATTCTTGCACCCCATGGAGACTCTCTCTCTTTTGGTAATATATAATCATCATGTAGTAGCAGCAAATACTGGCTTCTTTTTAAATTAAATACATACAGTTTTCCATTTGTTTGTTTGCTTGTTTCCTTATTTGTACAGCCTGAAACTACCTTAGGAGCCTCCTCATTAAACCCTTTAGGCTGCCTGGATTCTGCCTCCCACTATGGTTTATGTGTGGGTAAATGTAAGACCTGATGGGGACCAGACAATGTAGATGAGTAGGGCTTTCCTAGCTGCCTTGCTGCAGAGCCATGGAGAGTAGCGCTACACATGGGGCATGTACCCTCCATTCTTTTTTCTTCTTTCACAGCAAAGTCCTGTGCTAACATAGGAGTGGGGGAATGGGACAGAAAATGTGCTGACCGATTCCAAAGTAGTGTGACAGCTTTTCAAGCGTGGACCCCTCCTTGTTGAATGCAGAGAGTGCATGTCTGGCAATACTTGCTCCGTCCCTTCAGTTCTATTCAGGGAAATAGAAAGCATGCTAGAATTTTTGAGTAGAGAGAATTTAGTGCAGGTGAAAACTGGATAAATTGTATATGCAGGTGAAGGAAGAACTTGGAATCCAACTAGACAATTTAAAGCAATTAGAGAACCCAGAATAGCAACAGGATGAAGCTGGGGAAACCCACATGGGAGAGTCTGGAAGAAAGCGGGTTTAAAAGAATCTGGAAGTAAGGCCATGTGGCTAGAATTAAAAACACAGCTAGACTTTCCAGTTGGTTTGGACATGAGAGAAAGGCATCCTCTTCTGTAGGTTATGTGTGAGCACAAGAAAGGAAAAATACCTCCTACTCTCCCATCTTCCTCCAGTGCTTGCTAGTACAGAAATACTCAAATCCCAGCTCTAAAGGAGCTGAAAAAATCTTTTAGTCAAGTACCAGACAGAGCAGAAGCACCAGGAATGGAACAACAAACAAATAAAAGGATCACTTGTACCAAAACATACCCAGCTAATAAATGCCCTCACATTGTGACACCTGTAAATCCAGTTAATGAATCGCTCTCATGAATAGGGGTTCTACAGCTCTGATATTCCAGAAGAGCTTTCTAGGATACAATAGTTATATACTTTAGAATCAATATTAGTGCTATTAATTTTAAGTAAAATCATTAAGGAAAATCAACCACAATCCTTTCATGACTAGTATCATGAGTTTTCTCTTTAATGTTTCCTTTCCCAAAAGACTCAGTAGCTATGATTTAGTTTTTCACATTCTGGTTTCAAAGGCCTTTTCTTCAAGATACATGGTGATTCATACGGTTTAGTTTGCCTGTATATTTCCCTGTTCTCATAAAACTTTTCTCATCCTAAAACATGTCAGTGGGAGTTTCATGAAGGCAGGAGTTAAAGGGAAAGGAGTTTCCATAGATCGAGAAGAGGCTGGTAAATATCTGGGAGAATGTCAGAGGAGCCATAAATGCTTCCTCTGAAATGTTACCCTTGCTAGGTCCTGCCTTCCAACCCAGATTAAAAAAGGCAAAACTAACCTGTCTTATGAGGATCTCGGTGAGATCCAGGGCCATGGATGAGAGAAACTGGAACCTACTCTCCTGGCATAGAGAATTTGGCTCTGGAGGTCTCTCAGTGCCATCTGATGTGTGATATGAACTGTCACATCTTGACACAATGGTCCCTGGGCTAGGAGCCCAGGGGAGTTGTGAATGGGCTTACTTTCCCTTCCCCTGCACTTGTTTTGAGAAATTCTTCTCACCAAAAGACATTACTCTGGCTTAAGAGAAATTGATGCTTGCGTTTAACAAAGAAAAAGTGTCCATGGAGTGTTTCGTCCTGTATAGCCACACACATCACTCAAAAGGCTCACCAATTGAGACAATATTCAGGATGGAAGCTTTGAGTAAAATAAGAGTTTATTAGATTTAATTGAATGATTTATAAATAGGTAATATTTCCACATGAAGGCAGGTTTTATTAATCAAAACTGCTTAAAAAACAGCCATATTTTATTTTTAATTTTGTAATAAAATGTTAAGTTTTAAATTGTTATATAAGTGTGTCACTATATCCAGAAATTTGAGAGCTATGTTTGGGATTATTTGTGCTATAAGAGATACAGTTATTTGTTGGAAAACATTTAAGAATATACTAATAATATTTAACATATCTAATTTTTCTTAGCTCCCCTGCACTTCTATAATATTTAAGGTTGTAAATTTTCTCCCTTTTATTATTTCTACAGTATCCTTTAGGTTTAATTTTTTTGCTTTTTAAATAAAATTTTATTGAAGTGTATCATTCATACATGCAATACATAAATAATAAATGTAGAGTAAAATTTGTAAATTTACAAAACAAAAGTGCAGTATATCATCATACAAGGCTCCCATACATCTTCTCACCACCAACACCTTGCATTGTTGTGAAACATTTGTTACAAATTATGAAAGAGTATCATCAAACTAGTACTACTAACTATAGTCCATATCTTTTCTTCTAATTTGTTTCTTATATTTAAAGAAGCTTTAGAATATTTAAATGTTACATAAAAACTATAGGGGACTCCCATATGCTCCCTCCCCACCCCCTCCCACACTTTTTCATATTAAAAACATCTTTCATTAGTGTGGTACATTTGTTACAATTGATGAACACATATTGAAGCGTTGCTAATAAAGGTGGACTATAGTTTACACTCTTCCCTGCACAATTTTATAGGTTATGACAAAATGTACAATGGCCTATATTTGTCATTACAGTGTCATGCAGGACAATTCCAATGTCCTGAAAATGCCCCCATGTTACATCTATTCTTCCCTCTCCCTCCCCTCAGAACCTCTGGTGGCCACTGCATTTATATCAATGATAAAAATTCTTCCATTGCTACAATAATAATAAGTCTATGTTAGTCCATTGTTCATTCCCCAATCTTGAGGGTTTTTTGGATGATGATTTAATTTAATCTCATTCTTCCCACTGTAAAAAAAAATCATCATTCTTGGTCACCTGGCCATGGTTTTACAAAAGTGAGAGGATATAATTGTTTTTGTGGCTGTACTGTGCACATATATGGAACTTTCCTGCAAAGATTTTAAGGTGTTTCCTCAAACCTGGAGGTAATTCTCATAACACTCAGATAGGTAGAATTTATTTAAAAACAATCAATCGGAATATGTTTTCCATTCAAAATCTTTTTACTAACAACTATCCCAAAAAGATTTTCCAAATTCTAAACAATTAATTAATGACTACTCATGTAAATAAAGAAATAAAGGAACTGAAAACCAGAAAAATACAATATATAGTAATTTAACATTAGAAAAGTATTATGGCTGTGCAATTCTAAACACCAACCTAGACTCATAACAAATAGATTATTAGGGATAATTTTCCCTATATTTGACTAATTAAAGGAATTAATTGCCATATTTCTCTTTCCTGAATCTATCTATTAAAGAACCTCTAACATTTGTCCTCTAGTTTTCTACAGGCTGGATCTTGCTGATTGCATTTCAACATGTTCTTCTGCATTTTCTGTGAATTGGTAGCTGGATCTAGTTTCTAGAGTCTTAATCAAACCCGTGCTCACTTTTTAAAGAAATTTTAAGGCACAGGTACTTCATGACTGTTGTTGTGTTCCTCATCAGGGATCATAAGAGATGTTTAATAGCTACTTGTCTCTTTTGGTAAAGTTAGTAGCCCTAATGTTCAATGACAAGATCCTTTAATTCATTAGACATTGCAAAATGTAGATACTGCAATGCTGTCATTCCATCTTCAAGATAATGTTGAAATATTTCTATAGACACTTCCATACATCTACTCTTTGGTTACCAAATTCTCCAGTTCACATAGAAAAAGCAGGATAAATGTTTAATTATTTTCTTTTACTTATATCCTGTTTATGTTTTGAAGCTGTGTTGGCTGTAATTCGCATATACTTTGGAACACAAGTTCTATAACTCATCTTGAAATACCACAGCTGTGGCTTTCAAAAGAGAAAAATGCTTATTTCAGTTTTGGCCACATATCCTAGCTATTCAAAATTTGCATTAGAGATATTATACTCTACAATATGTAATAGCCCAATGCTATGTATATTCTATTTTTTTTTCAAAATTCCACCTTCACCAGATGTGAAGTCAGATTACCACCCACTTGAATTCATCTTACTTATGGATATTCTATTATGCTTTGTACTTGTCCCTCCTGCTACCAGTACTACAATTTCAATTTCTACTTCCAGACATTAGCTACGTTATATCAGGCACTTAAAAATAATCTATATTAACTACAATAAAGCTTATTTTCTCCTGAAATGTTCTCATTTCTTACTTTATGCCTAAACATAGAAAAAAATCAATATTTTATGATTGCATAGGTAGGTCATCTTGAACCATTGATCAAGATGATTGGATTTTGCTAGTCCTGTTTTGTACGGTTACTTTGTTTAATAGACTTCAGTGTCACAGAAAGGAAAAAAGGTAACTAGTGATGATTTTAGGGTTCAGACATTCTGTGTGACCTTTTAGGGTAAAATATCCCATAGTAATGTGATTAAGTTACTAAAACTAATTATGAGCTCAGAAATTTTAAAAAAGACCCATTTAGATCACAAAAACTTTGAAGCTAGAAGATACACAGTACATGTCCATGGTAGGAAAGGCCAAGTGGAAGCCACTAGTACTTCTCTTACCTAGCAAAATTGTAAATCAAAAGCTATACCAGACACCTGTAGGGGTTGCAAAGATTAGTGACACCATCAAGGACTTGAATGTTGCAAGGGTGAGTGGTGATTCCTACCCACTACATGCCCATTCAACTCTCCTATTTGTCCTTTACAGAAAACAGATGGATCTTGAAAGATGATGGTAGATTATCATAAACTTAACCAGGTGTTGACACAAATTGCGGCTGCTGTTCCAGATGTGGTATCATTGCTTGAGCAAATCAACACATTCCCTGGTAACTAGTAAGCAGCTATTGATCTGCCAAATGCTTTTTCATCAATTTCTGTTAGTAAGGACCACCAGAAACAGTTTACTTTCAGCTGGCAAGCCCAGCAATATACCTTCACTGTCCTACCTCAAGGGGATATCAACTCTTCTGCCTGCTGTGTCATAATATTCCCCACAGGGAATTTGATCATCATTCCCTCCTATAAATCATCACACTGGTCCATTATATTTATTATATCATGTTGATTGGAATTAGAAAGCAAGAAGTAGCAACTATTCTAAATTTACTGGTTAGGCATCTGTGTGTCAGAGGATGGGAGATAAATCTAACAAAAATACAGGGAACTTCTACCTCCATGAGATTTCTAGGTGCCCAGGGGTGTTGGGCATATTGAGATATCCCTTCTAAAGTGAAGAATAAGCTGTTGCATCTGGCCACTTCTACAACTGAAAAAGGGACACAATGCCTAGTTGGAATCTTTGGATTTTGAAGACAACATATTCCTCATTTTTGTGTGCTATTTACTCCAGCCCCTTTACTGAGTAACCAGAAAAGCTGTTAGGTTTGAGTGGAAACTAGAAAAAGAAGAGGCTTTGCAATAGGTCCAGGCTGCTGTGCAAGCTACTCTGTCACTTGAACCATATGATCCAGCACATCCAATGGTGATGGAAATGTCAGTGGTAAATAGAGATGCTGTCTGAAGTCTTTGGCAGGCCCCTATAGGAGAATCACAATACAAACCCTTAGGGTTTTGGAGCAAAACCCTGCCTTACTCTGCAGATAACTACTCTCCTTTTGAGAAACAGATTTTGGCCTGCTACTAGGCCTTAATAGAGACCAAATGCTTAACCACAGGATACCAAGTTACCATGAGACCTGAGTTACCTATCATGAGCTGGGTGTTATATGACCCACCAAACCATAAAGTTGGGCACAGTAGCCCTTTGTTATAAAATGGAAATAGAATACACGAGATAGGGCTTGAGAGGGTCCTAAATGCACAAACCAGTTACATGAGAAAGTAGCCCAAATGCACATAGCCCCCATTGTTGCCACATTACTTTCTATTTCCCAGACCACAGTCATGGTCTTTTAGGGACTTCCTTACAGTCAGTTGACTGAATAAAATAAAACTCAAACCTGGACCAAAGATGGCTCTGCAAAATATGCAGGTACAACCCAAAGGTGGACAGATATAGCACTGCAGCCCTTTCCTGGGACATCCCTGAAAGTCAGTGTTGAGAGGAAGTCCTCCTAGAGGGCAGAACATTGAGCAGTGCACCTGGTTGTTCATTTTGAAAGGAGATATGACCAGAGGCATGTATATATACTAATTCATGGACTGTCACCAATGTTTTAGCTGGAAGTTCAGGGAATTGGAAGGAACATGATTGGAGAGGTCTGTTGAAGAAGTATGTGGTTAGAGCTTTCTGAGTGGCAAAAAAACAAAACAAAACAAAGATATTTGTGTCCCATATGAATGCTCACCAGACGGTGACTTCAGCAGAGAAAGACTTTAACAATCAAGTGGATAAGATGGCCCATTCTGTGGATACCAGTCTGCCTCTCTTCTTAGCCACTACTGTTATTGCGCAATGGGCTCATGAATAAAGTGTCCTTGGTGGTAGGGATGGAGGTTATGCATGGGCTCAGCAACATGGATTACCACTCACCAAGGTCAACCTGGCTATAGCTGCTGGTGAGTGCCCAATCTGCCAGCAGAAGAGACCCACACTCAGTCCCCAATATGCACCACACTCCTGGTACCAAAATCTGTTTTTGCTTGCTAAAAGCTGCCAAAAGCAATATCGTAGAACTGGGTTATCTTTTACAATGGGTATTTCCTGGTTCACAAACTTACAGTTTTGAGATCATAAAAATGTCCAAATCAAGGCATTAGGTGACACTCTTTCCCCAAAGGCTGGCTACTGGGAATCTTGGACTCCTCTGTCAAATGGGAAGGCAAATGGTTGTGTCTTCCTTCTCCTCCCATTCTATTCACTTTTAGCTTCCTGGTTTCTGAGGTTTCTTCTCTCACCTTCCTCCAGTTTATCTCAGCTCCTGTTCTCCATGACTCTGTATTCATCCTGTTTGTAAAGGACTCCAGTAAGAAGATTAAGACCCACCCTGGGCCATGCCTTACTGAAGTAGTCTAATCAAAGGCCCTTAACTGAAGTAATCTAATCAAAACTTCCCACCTATAATAGGTTCACACCCACAGGAATGGATTAGCTCTAAGGACATTACCTTTACTGGGGTCCATAAAAACTTCAAACTATCACATCCCTCAAAGTGAAGGAGATTATAAGAGGGGGAATAGAGAAGAGCAAGAACCAGGAATATAATAGATAAATCATCAATGATCCCTTTGTGTAGGAAAAATTAAAGGCTAGATTTTCAATGTAACTAGAACCAGATTAATTTTCTTCCACATGAGGGGATTTCACATTGACTTATTCAGGATCCCTACTGGAATGGATAGTATACACAAACTTGTGTTTTGTTTTTTTTTACAAAATTTTTAACAAATATAAAAATTTATTTCAGATATATAATTATTATTCTTTCTATAGGACATTTTGAGTACATGTTAAAATTTAAGAAAATTACCAGTTCTATAGCTCTGTCTCTGTAGCTCTAATGTGACCAAACGACTAGACCAGCCTGTTCAAGAAAGCATGGAAGATTCTATTGACCACCTGTCATGGAGCACACCATGGGAATAAGACTGTTTCCAGCTCAAGTTTAACTCAAAGAAGAATACTTACAATCCAAAATATCAGAATATCTTCTCTTGACACCTCCACAATTCTGCCTAACCCCATTATTTTTATAACCAATCAATAAGAGTCTGGAACTGAAGGTTTCTGTATGTTATCAAGTCTGTGAGTCCCATCCTCATCCTTTATCAGAACATTATCAGTAATATTGCCATAAAATAAGCCAGTAAATCTAGCATTATGCTTTGACAATAATGGAATTTTCATAAACCTGGTATGAAACAGAGAAGAAAGATACATAAAATGCAGGATTCTAAAGCAATTAATTGAAGAGGCAATGAAAATAAGCTTTCCCATGAAGTTATGACTACTTGAAGATGCTTTGCCTTGTGAGTTTGTGTTGAAATTCTGGCTGAGAATGGAGAAAGAAGCAGTCAAAATTTCCTACTCAATGTGCTTAACTCCAATTGTTTGAATCTCAGCCCTTCCTTCTTATAATTAGTATTGAGCTTCTGTTTTATGGGATCTCTGAAATCTTAACTTCATATATTGATACATCAAAGTGTATTCAATCACTTCACACATACACACATACACTCCCACACATACACACACAAATTAATTTTGACTTCAACCCTATGGTTTACACTTACATATATATTATTTTTTCTGCTGGAGAAAATTAAGGTTTTTATAAGATAGGCTGTCTAGTTAAAATTCTGCCCACATAATATATGAGAAAACATACCTTTGAAACCAGAAATCTTGTGAATAAGCTCAGTCTTGAAGAGCTTCTAGAAATTAGATGTTTAAATAACTTCAGATGGTAAGATCTAAAGCTTTTCTAAGTTTTATTCATCAATAAGAGAAGGTCAGTTTATTATTATTAAATTCAAGCCACATTTAGAAAAAGAGGTAATGTTGATGAATTTGACCATTTTATTCTAAGGTATAATCCTGAATAATTTGATAAATCCATATTAGGAAAGTAGCTTTGAAAAAAAGGGTCATCTTTAATGGGTTCATTTGGTCAGAATGAAATTGCCTAACAATTGTTGTAGCCTGCATGCGGACAATCTGCAGGAAATTCAGACAGTCTGCAAGAAAACAATCTCTTGGATCTGTAGGTTCTGACATTCCTGCAATGCTGAATTTATGCTGAATGCTAAATATTAATCATTGACTTAATTTCATTTAAATAATAATGACAACAACAGTAACATTGTTGTTAAATTAAATCCAAACATGGCTACTTACTCATGCTTGACTCTGCAAAATGAACAGACAGGGTAGGAGATAGAAGAAAGAGACCAAAGCAACTAAATTTTAAAGAATTCAGGCATAAAATAGTTTTAAAAATATACCAGAGTAAAGCAAATATGGTAATCTGGTCTGTATAAATGTCCTCTTTTCAAAGACAGATCTTTTGATTTCACCTTAGCATTCTATCTCTCCTCCCTCTCTCTCTCTCTCCCCCCTCCCCTTCTCTCTTTCTTTCTTTCTGGCTGCCTCTTTCTAGTTATCTTTTTCCCCATCTTCACTTCTCCTGCTTCTGTCTATGCCTTGGCATAATTCTCAATCTGGAATTTACAAATAGAAGGATACATAATGCAAAGCAGTCTTTTATTTGGTTTATAAATTGAGTGTGTATGGCAGAATTGCATGAAGTAAGTTACTGCTGAATATTTTTTTTCTATTAATGAATCCAAATATGAAAACAATGTAAGTTCACTGTCTTACTCCATTAAAATCAGGAAAGCAAACATTTTTAAGAGCTAAGAAAATATTTCACACATGTTTTCTCTTACTTAATATTCATGACAATCCTACAAATCTACTTTTACAGATAGAAAAAAGTAAGATATTGGAAATTTAAGTAACTTGTAAATTTTCCCCAGCATACATATGAAAGAGTTGGAATTGAGATCAAGTATATCTAACTCCACAGACAAAATGCTTAAAAACATACACAGATATCATATATATCATTTATTGAAATGGCACTTTTTTTAAAACTTGAAGATTGACATGATATGTCCCTGTTTTCCATGTATTGGTGAAAGGGTATAGCCATCCACATTCACTTGCCTGGTCCCTTTTAAGATGGCACATATTTGTAATATTTTATTGAGACATTTCCTGCACCAAGTGCCCAGGCCCCCATACATAATCAAGAAAATTAGTGGAGTATTTTAATATGTTTTTTGAACTTAAAAACATGGAAAATATAGATGATATAGGAAATGAAATAAATAAGTCACTTTGTCTCCTGATACATAGCATGTTTGTTTCCTTCCATTTTAAACTTTTTATGACTTAACACAACGTCCTGAAACCAATATGCAAATACTGTATTAGATCTCATATACTAAGCAAAAAGCGTATTGCTTACCAACTTATAAGAGTCAAAAGCATTTTCCCATAACATAACAAGCATTCTCCATGCAAGACACACTAACTCATTCAAATTATCTTGAGCAAAAGAAAACTAATATTAGATGATAAGGGTTCTATCATTGAACCCAAGTCAGAAGAGTGTGTCTCAAAAGAGCCTGGATGGAGAAACTCTAAAGCCATTTGGTAACCAGGCACCTGCCAGCCTTTCTTCTCTCTCTCATTTCTGTTTCTCCCACTTATTGGTGTCTTCTTTTAGCTTCATGTTTATATTTATTTGTTTTTAGGACTACTCTTTCTAAGCAAATGTGCTTGTGCCTTTTCTCCCCAGCTGCAGCACAAGCTCCTTAAAAGTATGAACAAGGATAAACACATCAATGTAACATTGCCCTTACACCATCCCAACACATACACAAAGCAGCATATAAAGAAACTAGCACAAAGTAATTGTTCAAAAAATGACTGAGAGGGGCTGGCTGTAGCTCAATTGGTACAGCGCCGGTTTACCATGTGGGAGGTCCCGGGTTTGGTTCCCAGGGCCTCCTTGAGTGGGCAGACCGCCTTGAGAAGGCAAGCCGCCATAGCAGGGCAAAGCCGCTACGGGCAGGGCAAGCCCCCGCGAACAGGACAAGCCACCTAGGAGCAGGCAAGGCCGCCGTACAATGAGCTGACTCGGCGGGTCGCCACAACGGGGGGGGGGGAGACAAGCAGACACAGAAGAACGCAAAAATCAACACAGCAAGAACAAGCAGAAAGAGGGGGAAATAAATAATTAAAAAAAAAGAAGTAGGCTCTTCAAAAAAAAAATGACTGAGAAGTTACAGTGGCTGTCACATTTGTTTTTTTAACTTTACATTTTCATTGTTGATGCTTACTGCATTTGCAATATAACAGAGTTTAAGGAGTTATCTCTTCCATGGGAACTGAAAGTATTTCATGCCAATTTAATAAAAAACCTGATGTGTGTTTTCCCTATGTTCAAAGTAATAGGAATCAGATAAATGCTGTGACACCAAGAGATGCTTAGGTATTCATCATTTAACCAAATTTTTATGAACTACAAATTACAGAGTTTCTCTCTTTTCCAAACACTTCTCCCTTCCATCACCTTCTGCTAACCTCTAATCTTCTACCACTGCAAATATACTATTTCTAATCATCTCTTATAAGTGATTTCATACCTACTTGTCCTTAAGTTCCTTGCTTATTTCACTGAGCATAATGTTTTCAAAGCTTGTTCATGTTATACAGTATCTCACAACTTCATTCTTTTTCATGGCTGAATCATATCTCATTGTGAGTACCACATTTTTTTTCAGCAATTCATTTGTTGACGAATATTGGGAATATTTCTACCTGTTGGCTATTGTGAACAAGCTGTTTTCACGTTCTTTGAGTATATTCCTAGAACTAGAATTGTCACGTCATATGGTAACTCAATATTGAAATTTTTGAGCAACTGCCATATTACTTTCAACAGTGGATACCCCATTCTGTATTCCCATCAACCATACACTAGATTTCCAGTTTCTCCATACACCCTCTTCAACACTTCTTATTTTTTTAATTAATAATCAATCTTGTGTGTATAAAGAGTTACATCATGATTTTGACTTGCATTTCTTTAATTATTAATGGTGTTGAGCATATTGTTATATGCTTATTGGCCATTTGTATATCTTTGGAGAAAGGTCTATTCAAGCCCTTTGCCCATTTTTTTAATTTGGTTGTTTGTCTTTTTATTGTTATTTGTAAAAATTCTTTATATATTTTGGACACTAAGCACTTATTTGGTATGTGATTTGCAACTATTTTCTACATTGAGGAGGTTGTCTTTTCACTTCTTGATAGTTTTCTTTGATGTACAAAAGATTTAAAATTTAGTGAAGTCCATTTTATCAATTATTTATTTGTTTCTCAAGCTTTTGGTGCAATAACTAAAAATCAATTGCCAAACTCTAGGTCACGAAGATTTGCCACTATGTTATCGTTCAAGACATCTATTGTTTTACCTATTATATTTAGACCCTTTATCCATTTTTAGTGCATTTTTGTTCATTGTGTGAGGTAGGGCTCAAATTTCATTCTTTTGCATATGGGTATTCAGTTTTCCAAGCAACATTTGTTGAAGAGATAACTCATTCTCTATTACTTTAACTTAGAATCCTTGTCAAAAATTAATTGGGAACAGATGTAGCTCAAGTGGTTGAGCACCTGCCACCTATGTACGAGGTTGGGGGTTCGGTCATGGTAACCCCTGAAAACAAAAACAAAGCATGCAAATGAAAAAAACTACCTTTTATTGTGGAGCAGATGGAACTCAGTGGTTGAATACCTGCTTCCCATGTACGAGGTCCTGGGTTCAATCCCTGGTACCTCAATCCCTGGCCATAGATGTGTGAATCTATTTCTGGATTTTCAAATGTGTTCCATTTTTCTATTTGTCTATCTTTATGTCAGTACCTCACTGTTTCAATACTGTAGATTTGTAGTATAATTCGAAATCAGAAAGTGGACCCTCAAACTTTATTCTTCTTTTTCAAAATTGTTTTAGCTATTTGGAGTCCCTTGATATTCTATATGAATTCAAAGATTGTTTGTTTCCATTTCTGCAAAAAGGCTGCTGAGATTCTGACAGGGATGCCATTAATTCTGTAGATCACTTTGGGTAATATTGACATCTTAGCAATACATGAACATAGGATATCTCGCCACGTATTTAGACTTACTATAATTTCTTTCAGCAGTGTCTTGTAGTTTTCAGTGTACATTTTGTATCATTGGTTAAATTTTCTCCTAGACAGTTTATTCTTTTAGATGCTAGTTGTTTTAGTTTGCCAAAGAGTTGCTGATGCAAAGTACCAGAAATATGTTGACTGTTATAAAGGGTATTTATTTGGGGTAAAAGTTTACAGTTCTAAGGCCATGAAAAGTTCAACTTGAGGCATCATAAGAGGTGCTTTCTCACCAAAGAGTGCTGCATGTATTGAAGCAAGATGGTAGGAAATCTCTGCCTGGACTAGGCCTTGTCCTCCACGCTTCCTGTCTCAGGCTCAGTTGCTCTGCTTTCTTCCCAATTTCAGCAGCAAGTTGGCATAGGGTTTGTCTCTTTCTGGGCCTCCTATATCATTCTTAGCTATTCAATTCTCTTCCCAAGTTCAGCTGTAAGCTATCAGGCATAAAGCAGGGTGGTCATCTCTTGAGCTCCTCTGTAGGCCCACTCTCTTGGGGGTTTCATGCATAAGCAAACCTCTCTCACATACTGCAGAATCAAATTTGCCAGCTCCCCTTTCCTTCTGTCTCTGTCCTTGTAAGTCCATTTATATCAGACCCAGCAAAGGGATGGAGACTCAATCTGAGTCGTGCCTGACATAGTCCAATCCCAAGCCCTAAAGTGATCTTATCAAGTGATCTAATCAAAGAAACCTCAATTGAATTTAATGCAATCAAAGGGTATCACACTTTTGATTATTTTGGGGGTTCATAAAATAATATCAAACTGCCATACTAGTATAAATGGAATTTTTAAAATATTTTTTCTTTGGATTGTTCATTGCTAGCATAGAGGGAAAAAAAGATTTTTGCTTCTTGATATTTTACCCTGCCACTTTGCTGAATCTATTTATTAACTCTAAAAATTTTATTGTGGAGTGCTTTGTTTTTTTAATATATAAAATCATATCATCTACAAATAGTGATACTTTTATTTCTTTCCAATTTGGATTTTTATTAATTTTTCTTACCTGATTACTCTAGCTGGAACATCTAGTACATGACTGAATAGTAATGGTGGAATTAGGCATCCTGCTCCTGCTCCTGTTCTTAGGGGGGAAATTTTCAGTCTTTTACAACTGAATGTGCTTTTAGCTGTGTGTTTTTCATAAATTGCATTCATCATGTTGAGAAAGTTCCCTTCTGTTTCTAATTTTCTGAACTTTTATTGTTTTATACTGGTGTTCAGCTCCTCTATTTCCTTGTTGATGTCTATGTAGATGATACATCTAGTATTAAAAGTGGTGTATTGAAATCTTCAGCTACTATTTTAGAACTATGCATTTTTCAAATCTGTTAATGTTTGCTTCATATTTGGGGGGGACCTGTTGTTAGGTGCATTTATGCATATAATTGTTATCTTCCTGATGAATTTAGCCTTTAACAATATATAATGACCTTCTTTGTCTCATAACAATTTTTTGCTTAAAGTCTATTTGGTCAGATTTTAACATAGTCACCCCAGCTTTCCCTTGGGTACTATTTATATGAAATATTTTCCCCATCCTTTCACTTTCAACCTATATGAGTCTTTGGATCTAAGATGGGTCTCCTGTAGGCAGCATTTAGTTGTGCCATGTTCTATTTTCCATTCTGCTAATCTCTGCCTTTTTATTGGAGAGTTTAATCTGTTTACATTTAATGAAATTACTGATAATACAAGACTTATTTCTTCCATTTTGTTAGTTGTGTTTTTTTGTAAGTCTTATATTTTTTTTGTCCCTCCTTCCCTCCATTATTGCCTTCCTTTTATTTAGATGACATTTTATACAGAGCCATTTTGAATCACTACTAATTTCTTTCTGAGTGGATTTTAAATATTTTTCTTTATCGTTACCATAGGGATTACACTAAGTCTTAATTTCCATTACCATTTAGTTTGGGTTGATACCAACTTGCCATCAATACTCTCCACATGCTCTACTCCTATCTCCATCCATTCCTCCCTTTTAAGTCGTTCTTGTTATAATGACATCTTTTGGCATTGTGAGCCCAGTAGCAAATGCTTAAGCTTATTTTTTAATGCATTTGAATTTTAAGTCATATAAGAAGTAAAAGTCAGTATTTCAAATGAAAATGCAATAATACTGGCATCTACATTTACCCATATAGTTATCTACATCAGAGGTCTTTATTTCTTCATACAGCTTTGATTTACTTCTTATTATCCTTTGTTTTCAACACCAAGGACTCTCTTTTGCATTTCCTGTAAAGCAGGTATAATGGTAATGAACTCTCATGGCTTTCATTTGCCTGGAAATATCTCAATTTGTCCCTCACTTTTGAAGAACTGCTTTTTCAAATACATTATTTTTGGATAACATTTTTTTTTCTTTCAGAGTTGTAAATATGTCCTCCATTGCCTTCTGGTCTGTATGGTTTCTAATAAGAAGTTGGATGTTAATCTTATTAAGCATCCCTTCTATGTGATGTATTGATTCACTCTTGATTTTTTGTTTTTAATTCCATGCTTATCCTTGGCATTCAAGAGTTTGGTTATAATATATATTGGCATAGTTATCTTTGGGTTCACCCTCAAAAATATGTTTGTTATGTATCTTGGTTTGTATATATGTGAAGTTTTCAGCCATTATTTTTCTGAATATTTTTTATGCCCCTTCATCTCTCTCTTCCCCTCTGGGACTCCTATGTTGACTATGTTGGTATGCTTGATGGTATCCCACATGGTCCTCAGCCTCTGATTATGTTTCTTTCATTCTTTTTTCCTTTTGCTCCTCAGACTCACCAATTTTAATTTTCTTATCTTCACTGATTCTTTCCGCCTCCTCCAATCTTCTGCTGAAATCCTCTGTTAAAATTTTCATTTAAGTTACTGTAATTTTCAGATCAAGGGTACCCATTTGGTTCTTCTTTATCATTTCCATTTCATTATTGAAATTCTTTGTTACTATATTATTTTCCTGATTCTCTTTAATTCTTTGTCTATGTTTTACTTTAGTTCAATTATCCCATTTGTAGCAGTTTGGAAGTTTGATGTAATTATGAATTCCAAAAATAGATATTGGATTATACTTGTAAACTGGTCTGTTAATCTGAGCATGATTAAGTTATGATTAGGGCATTGACTGGGCCACATCAGTAGGGCATTGAGCCCACCCTTTGGTGGGTGGGGAGATCAAATATTAAATGCATGGCAAAGGACAGAGGGAAAAGTTTTGATGTTGGAGTCTTGAGCTGGAGCCCCAGGAAGTAAGAAAGTTTGGTCATGAGGAAGGAGAGAATGCCCCAGGATAGAGACAAACCATTAGCCTGATAGTCTACTCCTGGCCTTGTGGAGAGAAGCAACCCTAGAGAGTCTCATAGTCTACAGCTGACCTTGTGGAGGAAACAGAGGAGCTAAGCCCAGAGAGAAATGCAGCTCCCGGAAGAGAGGAACCCAAGAAGCCTGAACCCTGGCAAACGTCTGCATATGTCTTGCTCCAACACATGGCAATGGAGTTTAGTGAGGGAAGAAATTTATACTTTATGGCCTGGTAACTGTGGACTTCTACCCCAAATAAATACCCTTTATAAAAAAAACACCCAATTTCTGGTATTTTGCATCAGCACCCCCTTGGCTGACTAATACACCATTCAAGAGAGTTGATCTAAGACCCTTTGATCAGTAGTTTCAGAAACTGAGATTCCTTGGGAATAGTTTCCATCAAATTCCCTTTTTCCCTTTGACTAGGCCATACTTTCCTGTCTCCTTGAATGTTTGCAATGTTTTTTGTTGAGAACTGGACTTTCTGAATATTTTGATGTTGTAACCCTGGAAATCTAGTTCTCCCACTTCTCTGTCCATCAGACCAAGACAACAAAAAGAAAGAAAAATAGAAAAAAAAAAATAGAAGAATGAGAGAGA